>JBBMOE010000010.1:4241653-4352413 GCA_037975065.1 Chaetodon trifasciatus | reverse complement strand
TCTCTATGCATCTCCACTGGATTGTACTGCTGTACTGGAGATCTACCACAACAGGAACTGTAGCTTTACACTTAGCATTGCCAGATCAGTGAGTGAAACAGACTACTTCTGTGTTAACCAGGTGCAATCATCTCCTATCCGAGGTTGAGAAGTTCTTACAAATGACGTAGGAGACCTGGAACAGTTGACGTGCAGAGCGCCAACGTTTCAGCTCTGTCTTACTTCACTGATTGCCTTGTGAATCCCTGATGGGTTCCGCTTCGTACATAATCATTTCCCTAACATGGGATAATTTGATTCTATTACTCTAACAACAGCGCAAACAAATTGCCTACGTAATTTATTGTGCCAATAATAGCAAAAACAGATGTGGTAATGGTACTGCGGCTTTCCAACCTCACATTTATATGGACTTAAACCAAGCTGGATATAATCATTAAAATACATTTATGAACACCCGGGCCTCATGTTTACTTGAAGCATTTTTCTGTGTCCGAACATGCATAATTAGGGTTTGGCAAAGTGGTGATCTTCAGCCTCTGTTTCTTAATTCTTGCGGCCACACAGCTCAAGGTCTTTTTCCAACAGCCCCCCCGCCCCAGGTTTTTTTTTTTTTCACAACTTCCTTTCAGCTTTTCCACAGCTTTCTCTCTGCTTATCAGGATGATTTCCTGTAAGAAGGCTCAAGACACAAACATCCACATATCTTCTCACTTGTATTATCTTTGCTAATACTGCATTTCACAGGATCTCACTGGTCCTCTCCTGTGCTCTCCCCTGTATCCTCTACCTCTCCATTCACTGGTGTTCTATATGCCCTCTAAAGCCCTCTGCTCTGTCCCATTTCTCCCATTGCCTCGGGTCCTTTTTGACACCCCTGGCATGTTAATGGGCCAATCAGAGACACTGTCCTTGAGAATCTCACTTTGGCTCATTTTCATACCCCCCCACCCTCTCTGATTTATAACCTCTGCTGCTTACAGCTCCAGATGTTTTGTTCTGGTTTTTACTCTCTGTAATTGCTAATTCAATCTGGTTGTAAAGGAGCAGATGCTCTCAGGACTTGAGCATACCTGTGTGGGTTTCTCTGTGTGTATGTGTACGCTTTCTCGCCCATGTACAAAGCAACAGGATTTACTGTAACATCCTGACTCATAAACATAAGCCTTCACAATTACACCAAGCTCATTCCCTCATGTAGGGGAATAAGACAACAGCAGTTTTAAGTCGCAATGTACTGCACATTGGCATCAACTCCCATTATACACCGAATGACTTATTAAATCACAGCCGCTGAGGTTTGCTAGTTTAGCAGGACTGACAGTTGGCTTTCGAGGTCTAAACTGTGGTGGGAGCCTCTCTCATCAGCCTGCTCATATTTTTTTATCATCTTCCATCCTTTTTCTCACCAGGGAAAGTGGCAATCCAGTCCAGCTTAGAGAGAAAAATAAACAGACTGGTTATCCACAAGAATGTGAATGCTAGTTAAGTCCCATTAAGAACATCTGTGTGTGTGGTTTGAGATCACAGCGGGTTGTCTGTGTGACTCTGAACATGTGACAAGTGGTCTCATTGTTTTAGCATATTCAATACCTCCATAATGTGCCGGATACACTTGCACACATATCCATGCTGCACACATATGCACATATTTACTTACACTTTTACATGAAAGCATATACACATAAATGCACACACTCACACATCAGTCCTTGCTCACATGCCCACACACACACACACACACACACACCACAGTGGACCTGTCATGTGTCATGGAGACAGGGGTCAGATACTGTGTGATGTGTGTGGGGGTTATATCGCTTGGGAAAAGGACTAAAGATCTTACCGAGGCAGCAAGAGGGCCAACAATAACAGCCTGAAATATAACAGCAGTGGAAGAACCCTCAGCCTGACAGGAGGAAAGCTGGGCCCCAGCGAGTGACTCCACAGATCAGAAACTCCTCCGCGGGCACAAAGATGGGCGGGAGCGTTAATTCATAGCTAATGTGCAAAACAAAGAACATTGTTTTCTAATGACATTGTAAAACTGCAAAGAAAAAAAGTGTTTCAAGAGATTGGAAGCACATGTTTGCAGAGAAAGAATAATAGTGGAGGCTGTGTCTTTTTTGTGCACATTCCCAAGTCGAGATGATGTTCTGACCACATTTGTCATGGGAAATTCAGCCATGTAAACACACAGCCTCGACCCCCAGTGGTTGCACTGACACACACACACACACACACACACACACACAAACACACACACACACACACACACACACACACACACACACACACACACACATACTCACATGTGCACAGACACTGAACACACTCACCTCTGTGCAATACTCAGCAGCCTCCAGCACCAGAAAAGTCAGAGTGCCCCCTAGTGCAGCTTGTGTTACAATTACATCTTGTTTATCTGGCTTACTTTTTCATCTGCTTCAACTCAAAAGTTGTTAGTGACAACTTGGTCTCAGTAGACCAAATTGATGATCAACCAAAGAGCACAGTGATGAATGGAATGTGGTTATAAAATATGAAATATCAAGCAAAGGCTGACTTTCTTCTCCCATATCCAAAGACAGAATATGGGTCTACAAGATTTCTTACAGAGAACGTTCTTGCCTCTCTCTTTCTTAAAATTCAAACCCAGCACAATTTAATCGCATAAATATTATCTGACATCAGATTTCCACAATTAAGTTCAATTTTCCCCTTGGCTGCATGGCACAATACTACATTTAAAAGACTTGCCCCTGCATCCACACACGCATGAGTGAACAGAATTCTGATCTTTACGGACACAAGGGCTTTTTCAATCAAAGCTTTGATTGAATACTTTGCCATCCTCAGCACTCACACACTCACAAATACACACACATTGTTGACAGAGAGTGTCTTGAGCAACATCATTTACCACTTAGGCCCTCCCCCCAAGGACCGTGCCATTCTTAATGCGTGGCAGATAGGTTGATAGCTCTGGTTTCTGTCGAGAAGTGCACGTCAATCAACAGCTCGCGTCAACGTCACTGAGGCAAAGTGTTTCTGAAAGATCTTTTTACTGAGTGCCTTTCTATCCATCCTCCTCCAACCCACACACTCACACAAAAACACACTCACACATGCACAAACACACACACAGCCATTTCCATCTCAGCAATCACTTCTCCTAGAGTTCTCCTCTTCGGACGTGTAACAGTAATTGAGGTTGCTCCCTTGGGTGCGGTGCATTCTGGGCCGTTAAGTGCTGTTTCTTGTTGTTTTTTTCTCAAATGGGTTGTATTTTGGCTATTGTGTTGTTTCTTCCTGCTCTCCTATAGAAGTGTAAGCCATGGGCCATATTTACACGTATCATAAGAGAATAGAGACCCTGTCAGATGCAGGGCATCTGAGGGCTTATATTGCCCACTGGAATATCAATCAATGTGACAAAGAGTCTTAATACTTTTGGTATACGCCCAGTCACAGGAGAATAAAAATAAAATTTAAAAAAAAATTCAAGTTAGAAGAAATGATCACCGCCAGTCATTAAACAGAATACCAATTTTAATTTACTCATAAGCCAACTGTGTCTTATTAAGGTGACACTCAGTCAGTCGAGGGTGTTCACTTGCCATGCTGACCTCTCTGCTCACCACATCAGGCCTGGCTTGAGTACACCCTGTGACCTTTCTGTGCATTGATGACGTTGTCTGTCCAGAAGAGGGAGTGATTGATCTGGATTGACACAAACAGCCAGTGCCCTGCCTGGCCTGTCACACAGCATCACTGGGTCATTGTAGCATGCCTGAATGCCAGATGAGGAGGGATGGAGAACACACAGGGTGGTGACCTGCAGATGATGATGTAGGCTGTAGTTTTGGGGAAGCTGAAACACATTTAGGCAAAAAGGACAGGTTTTACAATAGAGGACAAATAGCAGTGTGAAGTGAAAAAAGGAACGTCATTTCAAAATGGAAACGTAATAAATTGATTATAAAACATTAGAAAATTGGCTGTTCTGGATGACATAGCCCAATAGATAATAAATTTAAAGCATAGTACAGATATTGATATTTCAGAATTTAAACATATATCATAATTGATATGATTTTTCTTCATAAGCACACAGAATTTTGATAATGATCCCTTTCAATTTTGTTTTTTAAAGAAATTGTCACACTTGTCAGTGCTCCTTGATGAACAAGGTATGTAATGTCAAAACATTTTGAAACTACCTCAAACAGATCGTTAATAGCTCTGTATGACAGTTTCTTGTTACTTATAGACCAGCACTTATAGATAGAAGTAAACCTGCAATAAGACAGTAATGAATATCAGCCAAACTCTCCTGCATAAATGGTGACTTCATGCATCACTAACATACTTTTAAACCACAATATTTATGTTGACTATTCAATATCTATGCAAAACCACATGTTAACTTCCTCTTGGCTTAGAGACAGGCGATGCTTGGACTACTTTTTGCAACCAGGAAACCCATGGCATTGATTAAAATCGATATAATGACATATTTCATATTGGGCCCGCATGTTATTTCACTTTTTAATCATTAAAACTTCCTTGATGGGATTCCATCAGTTTAATGTCGCTATTCGTCGGGCAACTAGTTTTCTGTATTGTTTTTTCTCCACGCAACTGGTTATTCCTGTGTAGCCGACCAAGTTGACAGCTGTGCCTTTATCTACGGTATTTAGAAAGGTTAATGTACTTACAGTAGCTATGGTGTCTGAATACTAATTTGAGACTACAACTCCAATGCTGCTTTACGCAAAATGACGTTACAGCAGCATTTCCCGTAGTAACCTTTCCTGTCTGCCTGGTGGTGCGTTTGCGCCTCCTGTCTTGTAAGAGAGGTGAAGAAGAGTTTACTTTCCAGAGTTCAAGGTTTGGTTTCGGTGTTCGTTAGGAGTAAAGGGTTTGCCGAGGCAGAAAGCCCCTTTTCACGGAGCAAAGATGCTGAACATGTGGAAGGTTAGGGAGTTGGTTGACAAAGCGTAAGTATTTCCCAGCTATATTACATCTATTTCGTGTTATTTTGCCTGTAGTTCACCTGTTTGAAAGAGACACGTACCCAAAACTTTGACGTCACGTCACTCTTACAAGTTAGCTAGCCCGTATGCTACTAGCAAGTTTGTTAGCTGACTTTGACAAATACAGTTTGCCTTATATATGAGTACCTATTCTCTGTCACAGTTATTTTGCTTAGTCTTTCGGTTAGTGTGAGATAACATTTTCACTGTTATTAGGTCACGGGACTTGTTGTTTGTGCGTGTTCTCCGATAGTCCAAGCTAACATACTTAGCTAACAAGGTAGCTAATTATCTAGCCAGCAGGCTAGGTAGCTCGGCTAGCAGACTAGGCTAGCCAGCTAAGCTAGTTTGACAGCTCCGTGGCTGAATAATCAGCGGTGAATGTTTACGTATTATCCGTTAACGTTCACATCGCCCTACCACTGCTCGGCTACCATTACCTGGAAACGTGAAAACTTTATTTAATGTAGAAATGCGTTTCTCGCCGGTGTGATTGTTATGACACTTGTAGATAAAGTACACTGAACGTTACATTGGCTGGAACGTTTCTGTAAATTAAGTCAGTGGTTAGACTTGCAGTTACAGAACATGGCTGGATTACTTGGCAAATTATTATGTTTGTCTCACACACCGAAGTGCTCATAAAGCGGATCTAGGTAGTCAGACAACGTATACTGTGACCTGAAGATATCAAAATGTTTAACGTAATACCTTTTATAATGCAGTGAGATATTTAATTAGTATTCACCGATTATTTGAAACGAGTGCAGCCATAACTATACACGCATTAATCAAATTTACAACATATTGCGGTCTTAGCAAATATGGTTGTGAAATCACTAAATACGGCACTACATGGTCATTTTATTGTGATTATACAGCTAGCATTAAAGAACGACGAAATAAACTACAAGGCACTTATTAATCAGTAACCAGTGGTCAAGCAGTATTTTGCAACTTGGTGGATATCCAACTGCTGGCTTAAGTTCAACAGATTGATGACACAAGTTAAATAAGACACATCAGTCACTGTTTACTTTTACACCAGGTTTTGATGTGATTTAAGATGGAGATACTGAGGTAATTGTCAGACAAGAAGAGACAAAATGCATACAACATATGTGCACTGTCCACTCATAAAGAGTCTTTGCATAGTTTGATTGCAGTGAACATCCAAACCCACATGGCACACAGCAGTAATTTACCTGACATATACCAGCCAGCATTGAACTTAACACCTTGGAGATTGTTCATGTTTTCTCTGCTGTGAACTCAGGTTTACTGTTAGCAGCTCACTTAACAGGAGTGTGCTGTGCTGTCTGTACTGTAGGGCTGTGGTAGGCTGTTGCACAATTTTTCCGCCCTTCAAAGGTTCAGTGGCTAATTTTGCACACCCAAACAATAGTGTGTTCTTAAGTCGATCCAAGAATACATTCCTGGTGAATGCACTTGTTTCCCTGGTGTGTGAGCTCCTGGAACATGGGCTACTTTAATTGGGGAGGGGGGACAAACCAAGAGAGAGACACAAGAAAAGATGCCAGCTCCAAAGAATAAAGGGAAAGGAGTGTTCATTTTATTTTTGTCCTGGCTTTGCTATAAATGATGATGAAAGAGCTCGTGTTCTGTGATGTTCAGACATGGTGTTCATAAAGTGTCACCAAGCTGTAAGTCATTAACACTACCGGTGTGGCGTAATGCAACATTTCCTGTTGTATGATTAAGGTGAGGTTTGTGCTGAGGCAGGACATGCAACCAAGTTTTATCCTGTTTTAAATGGTTCTCGCAATGAGTGAAAGCCCCATGTATTACATGAAGAATACAATACAGTTGGTTTATGAGTTACTGCAAGGGCAAATTGTTTTACTGATACAGCACTACTGCAGTCTTAACGGAAATCTGTGGGATAGCGTGTCACTGTGAGAAAGTATCACAACTTCCGGTTTATCTTGTTGATATCTAGACTAAGGGCCTTCACTGTGAAGAGATAAGCTGTTGCATCACTACATCATTTCCTCTTGTGTTTTGCTTGTCACTCATGCAACCATGATGCTTTGTGCAGTATCAGTAACATATCTAGAGAGAAGCCAGTATGCATGCAGTTAGTAACACACAAATCAGAAAAAACTTCTCAAAACTAAATGACACCTGAACTAAAGCATGACCACCACTTTCCTAAACACAGATATAGTCTTGTCCAGAACTGATCCAAGAGTAATATGAAGAGTATTACCATGATATAGGAAAAGGCTTGATGTCTGTCTAGGATCTCCCAGCTCATAAAGTTACTGTAACCCATAGTTTAACTTGGAGGCTTATTTTAATCAACTGTGAAAAAGCACCTGGCATGGTCATTTTCAAATATTTTTTTGGCATAGACTAAATTTTACAAAGGAGAGTATGTTGTCAGAGTGGTAACCTTACCCTGCAGCTTGCAGTAGTAATACAACCTTTCTCCAGAACCACAGAGAGGGTGTATCTCCACCCATCAAATCAATGCTGCTCTTTCAGAGCCTGTACATTTTATTGCTGATGTGGCAGTAGTCAGGGAGGGTTGAGGAGGTGCAGGGTTCAAATGTTTTGGCTCACCATGTTTTGGCTTAAGCTGTGACAGGGCTCACTTAATTATCTGGAATAAAATGCCTGTTTGGTTATAGAGTATACACCTGTGATCTGTAAGAAACTGTTCTTATTCAAGCCAAGGGAGAAAACTAAAATGAACCAATGAAATGAAAATGTCTTGGCTATATGCGACACATACTCTCAGGTCAATAGATTGGAAGTCAATACACTGCTCCCCATGCAGCAAGAATAGTATGAATTGGCTAAATAACCAGTTTATCCGTTCAGGGTTGAACCGATATCAGATAACATATTTATTCAATTTCTTCTCGGGAATATTCCAATTTTAGATTCAAAATCTCCTCTTTAAAGGAGTTCAGGCCAAGCAAAGCTACAATAGTTGATGTTACCAGACAAAAATGCACCAGAAATGGTCCCACATCCTTTGTTTGTGGAATAATCTCTGCTTGGGAAACCACGTCTACCTTTCATGACATACCACCTGCACACACTGGACAGTAGATGGACATTTGTTTGTCAGTAAGTGCTGTTGTGACGCTGCATATAGAGGACGTATTGTAGACATATTAACACAAGCTGCAGTCATTTTTGTGATCTGATTGAATAGATTCAGTGTGGCCAACGCTTGGTTTACCTTAGTTTGTTGTGTAACCATCATTATATCTGAACATGTTCAAAAGTGACCAAACCTGCAGATGAATGTTGGCATGTTGAGTACATGGTACTTGCATAGTTGTTCACTCTGCTGTTTTGCATTTTTATTTTTCCTTCATACTCTTATTAAATATGGAAGCACAGTGAATTAGAAAACAAACTCTCTGTTAACCTGAGGGCCACTATTCGTCATGTCAGTTTCTTCCCTTTTTCTTTTCCACTTAGCTTCTCAGAATGTTGACAAGCAAGAGCTCACAAACTCTAAGCACAGCCCTGTGTCACTCAGTGCCATTTTGGCTCTCTTTTATGTGTTTATTGTGAATGCAGATTTGCATTTGCTTGCTTCGGCCCTTGTTTTTTTGTTTTGACTAGTGGTTAGATTCAGAACACACACACACACGCACACATGCACACACACACACAAGC
The DNA here is from genome assembly GCA_037975065.1 of Chaetodon trifasciatus. Classification (NCBI taxonomy): domain Eukaryota; kingdom Metazoa; phylum Chordata; class Actinopteri; order Chaetodontiformes; family Chaetodontidae; genus Chaetodon; species Chaetodon trifasciatus. The sequence goes on along the minus strand of JBBMOE010000010.1, from coordinate 4,343,714 downwards.
ACTCCCTATTATCCCATGGTCCGTTTAGCCTCAAAAAGGACAAGTGTATGGATGTGGCTGTAATGAGTGTGCCTTTCATGTATTATCCTCCATGTTGTTGACCTTATATTTTAAACTGAAATGCCAAATGCCTCATAGAATTCTCCACATAGAAATAATTGATGAAATAATGTTTGTTTATGGTTTTTATCCCACTGTATAGAACCAATGTGGTGATGAACTATTCAGAGGTGGAGTCTAAAGTCAGAGAGGCCACCAATGACGACCCCTGGGGACCATCAGGGCAGCTGATGAGTGAAATCTCACGGTAAGACCAACATAGTGTGTATTTGTACAATGTATCCTGCTGAAAAGCACCAAGTTTATCTGTAAATAAAATCAAACAACAGAACGATTATCTTAAAACTCCTTCCAACAGCAGGAACTTTAGCTGAAGCTTTTTTTTTGGAGCTCGGAAATTCAGCTTCATTTTTACCCAAGGACCCTATTTTAAGTTTTGGCTCTTGGGCCTGCCTATAAGAGTCCCTGTTTCTATGTTAGCATTTATCTGCCAGCCAGAAACTGCCGTACTACTGTTGGCAGTGCTGACCACAAGCCTAACAACTGCTACGACATGAGTGCAGCATTCATTCAAACTGTTGCAGTCACTGGTTGTAATATCAGTATTAGAGCAGAGATGGGAATTGAAATAATTGTGTTATAGACATTTAAATGATAGTTACAGTATGTAGCCAACTAGAGGCTGAAGTGACTCAGTGAAACAAACTAGACTGAAACTTAATGTATTTTTTTGTTATTGTGATTACATACTAAAGCAGAAAAAGAATCAGACAAAACACTGAGAAGATCTTTGCTGCTGCTTATAGTCCCAACTCTAAAGTGTTTCAGACTCCCCTTCCGCCGCTGCATGTGTCTTATCCTGCATTGATCCAGACATTATAGTCGCACAGCAGTAAATTACAAAACACAAGACAATGACCTGAACCCTCGCAGACTTGTGTATTCAAAAGGTCGTATTAACAGATGTCACTTTTTGATCTTGTGTTGGTCTGTTTTGCAGTTCTCAGGATGCAGTGGATACACAGCCCAATTGTTGGTTAACTTGCATTGCACATAAAAACTTTGTGATTAAAAGGACAATTTCTCCCTCTTTCTTCTGTGAATGTTTCTGTAATCAGAGCGACCTTCATGTATGAGCAGTTCCCAGAGGTGATGAACATGCTGTGGACCCGCATGCTGAGGGATAACAAGAAGAACTGGAGGAGAGTCTACAAGGTCTACTACAGCACTGTTGCAACATTGCACAAGCACACATGCTTAATTATGACACGAAGCTTGGAGGCCTAAGTACAGATTTGATTTGACATAAAATTTTGGACCTGACCCAACTCAAACCAGTATGGCTTCAGGTTTAACCAACTCGAGCTGATACTCTTTTAAAACAAGCCATCTGTTAACATTAACTTCAGATTTTCTGCTCATTACTTGCAGGCAGGAATCGGGCACCAACAACAAACTTTAATTAAAAAACAATATTAGGTGAAAAAGAGTGTTTTAATTGAAATTACTTTTTTTCCCTAATAATTCACATAACAAAAACAGTTGGCCTTGAATAGAAACAGTTAGATGCCTCTTGTTGTTTTTATGCTCTGGAATGAGGGGGGAAAGTTCTGATGAATAAAATCATAAATATAACTGATCCAATTCAAGGCCACGGGAGAGAAAAACAGGTCAGATTGACTCCAACAAGATTAAAGTTAAAAATCAAACCTTAAGCACTTTTTGCTCTAACTAACAACTGTTATGTGTGTGCTTCTCAGTCCCTGCTCCTGCTGGCCCATCTAATCAGGAATGGATCAGAGAGGGTTGTTACCAGTGCCAGAGAACATCTGTATGACCTGAGAGCATTAGAAAGCTACCACTTTGTAGGTAAGGTATCATTCTGGTCTGTTCCCTCTCTATCTTTTTTCTCCTTTATACTATGTTTTTGTTGACACTTTAAAGGAGTAATACCTAAACAAACCTGCTAATCAAAAAACAATCTCCATTTGAAATGTAGCTTTGATTAGCTGAGGCGCTCGCTACACCTCAGCATTGTAGTGTTTTGTTTTAATTAACAATAGCTTCAGTGTGAGCTGTAATGAATGGATGGAGGCCCTAAGCACTGCTTAGTCCACAAACCCTTAAACCACACACACACACACACACACACACACACACACACACACATACACACACACACACACACACACACACACACACACACACACACACACACACACACACACAAACACACCTTTAAAGCTGCTTTCACTCTTCCCAACCATGTGTGTGTTGAAGGTGCGGTTTGCAAACAACAACAATCAGCTCGTCTGTACAGACATGTTCATGCTTATTGCCTGTGTGTGGTTTCAATACACAAAATGAATAAATTAACAGAAAACACTGTCAGTCCATTAATCATATTAATGTGTTAAAGTTTGTGTTTCTGTGTTTCCCCACTCTGTTTCTAGATGAGAATGGGAAGGACCAAGGTGTGAATGTGCGTCAGAAGGTGAAGGAGTTGGTGGACTTTGTCCAGGATGATGACAGGCTTAGGGAGGAACGGAAAAAGGCAAAGAAGAACAAAGACAAATACATCGGGGTATCATCAGACAGTATGGGATACCGAGGTTACTGTAAGTGCTCTGTTGAGGGAGTAATATACACAGACTGATAATTAACAAAAACATTTGAGTTTTAATTCAGTTTGTGTCCTCTTGTTCTTACTCTGATCTCCTTTTCCACCTACTTGAATTCCTTCCCTCCAGCGGGGGACAGGTACGACTCCAACGATAGCCGGACAAGGTGGGATGACGACTGGGACAAGAATAAAGGGCCTTTCCCGTTCAGCGAGAAGCTGGGGGAGATTAGCGACAAGATCGGCAGCACCATTGATGATACCATAAGCAGATTTAGGAGGAAGGAAAGAGACGACTCACCAGATCGATTTAGGTTGGACACAGACACGTCATCATATTATATTTGCTGAAATATATTGAAAGAGACCAAGACAGTACACCACAACATAACCATGTTATATCCAAATATGAACAAAAGGGAAGCCCCCACCAAAAACCAAAATAGGAAAATGAAACTTATTTCCGCCCTCAAACTGTTTCTCAATATAGAACGCAGCAGTAAATGGGCCTCTATTTTCAGTCAAGATCACATTAGAACAACACAGAATCATTCTTTTTTAAATCTAAAAGGCCAAAAATTTAGATTATATTGCGAGCATACCTGTAAATGAAATCGTCTAACAGGGTTTGGATGGTTGCTCTTTTTGTTCTTTGATGGATATAGTACGCTCAAAGGAAAATCTTGCATGACCTCACATAACTGGTTGTCTTACGGGAGCCTGTATTGTCTCCGTAGTGACCATGAGGAGGACCGGGGTCACTCGTCTCACAATGGCCAGTCAGGAAAAGAATTTAAAGATGAAGAGGAGACTGTTACCACAAAGAGTGTACACATAGTCCAAGCAACAGAGACTACAGCAACACGAAAGAGAGGAGTCCCGTCCAAGAAAGTAGACTTGGGGGCTGCGGCCCACTACACAGGAGACAAGAGCGCAGAAACCACCACCAACCAGGTAGCAAGAGCTTGTGAGCATGTAAGATCGGACCTTATTGATGTGTATATAATTATGTATGCACCGTACCCTGATCTTTTTGTTCTGCCTTATTCCAGCCCCACCCAGCAGCCCCTCAGCCCTCCAGCACCGGCCTAGCTGACCTCCTTATGGTGGACGCAACACCAAGCCAGCCTGCTACCACAGGTAGAATTCCAGCCACTTCAAGTAATGCTTGGACAATTTGCAAAATGTGCTTGCTTGCAGTCTTACCAGGAGCTATCTGAAAAGATTGGTATCAGCTGCATTTCTGTCTTTTCAGCATAAAAAGTGATCAAAGACATGTTCAGCATAGCTTTGCTCCGTAGGGAAACAAGTGGTGTCTGCCAAAAAGCAACAATATGTCTTCCAGTATCCCCAAATATGTTTTATTGAAATGCTGTCTTTTGTTAGCAAACAAGCTAGACACCAGTAAATCCAGGAATAACCTTTTTGTTCAGTGATACATTGTACAAAACAGGGAACTCCACAGTGACTGTAGGACTACGCTCTGCAGTGACAGTGCCCAGCTGCTGGTGCTAGCTTCAGATTTTGGGGACAGTGGGGGAGGGAGTTGATGTATAGGAACTAAGTGCACCAGATGTTTTTGGAGCAGTCCCTGGTGAATGAAGAGGGCGGGAGTGCTGAACAGATGTTTGGTCTTCTCCACCTATCTACTGCCACCACCCCTCCCCTCCCTCCTACACTTCTGACACTGAAGGAATGCTAACTATGTAGAATGGCACCTGGAGCTTGCTTGTTTAAAGTTGATGTGTTTGTGTCGATTTCTCAATGCAGATCTGATCAGTGGATTTGCTGACTTCTCCTCGCCGGCTGCCTCCGGCACCCTCTCCTCAGGATCCGGTTGGTTTCAAGACTTTTTTGTGTGTGTGTGTGTGTTTGTGTGTGTGTGTGTGTGTGTGTGTATGTGTGCGTGCGTGTGTATGTGTGTGCTGTGCTGTTGCAGCCATACTGCTAGAATATTCAGAGGGATGCTGGGAGGAAGCCCTGGCCATATGGAGCCTGCTACCTGCTCTGCATAACAAGAACAGACACACATCAACTCCTGTTATGGATGACAAGGAGACAGGGACAGGAGAAGAAGTTGGTGGGGGTGGAGGAGACTGAGAGAGATTGAGAGGACGGATTGAGACAACAAGCAGGGCCAGTTCAATGAAAATTTAAAGCGTGGCACCAGTGGTCACTGAAAATACCCTGGATAAGGATAGACTGGCCTCACTGAAGACTCAGCTCTTTATTCTTAATTACAATGACAGGTTCAAACTTACCTGCGTGTCTTTTATTTGCAGCACCTCGCAGTTATTTACACAGTTCACAATACAGACAGTGTTCAGTGTTCAGTGAGCAAATATAAACATTCATGCCGCTGTCTTTTTGTCTTGTTGCAGCAGCACCGTCCTCTAGCAGCAATGGAGACTTTGGAGAGTGGAATGCCTTCCCTGGAGGTCAGATGCCAGCATCTGCCCAGACTGTTGACAACAGTGGAAATGACCTTTTTGGAGCCATGACAGCAGGTCCTGCCATTGCCTCAGCCCCAGCCCCAACCCCCACCCCCACCCTCGCCCCAGTCTCAGTTCCAGGCTCTGGTCCTGCCTCAGCAGACCTGTTTGACTTGATGGGGCCAACTCAGTCCCTCAGCTCCTCCCAGAGCCTCAACTTCAGTATGAGCAGCACACAGAGCATGAGCACAACAGTCCTGCCCCAGTCTAGGTCACAGGTATGCATGATTGCACTCATACACACACGCATTCTTTTTTAATAATTTATTCATATACATATCATTACAAGACTGAACAGGGGCTCAAATGATACAGGTGGAAGCAAAATATCCTTAGAGAAATAGCGCTACACTGGATACAGAGCTAGAACAATAGTTTTAGTGTTACTTTTTTTAAATCATGGATGTGTTAGACAGTATTTGACTAATACAGCATATAATGTTGATAGAAACATTGATGCAAACAACAATGATATAAAAATATCATGCTTTACAGGCTGACGATTGTATTTTTGAAACCCTGCTAAAAAACCTGTGCATTTGTACCAAGAGCTGAAATGTCCTCACTCTTGTGGCGAGAAGTTTATAGCAAAGATTTTGGAGGTGCTGTGTGGAAGCCTGCCTTTAATTTCAATCAGCCACTGCAACACTTGGAAAATGACATAACCCTCACCGTTCTGCTTAATTTTAGAGGGTGGAAATAGAAGCGTGTGTGTGAAATGCTCTGCTTTGTGAGCAATGTGAGATGTTTTAATAGAATTGGTGTTTCAATCTTCAAATCACAGGTTTGTTGATTTGGCCTTGGTTATCAAATGTTATGAGTAATATTCTGGCATGTAAACACAAAGAACCTTTTTACGATTTTATGCATGAAGCAGGAAGTCAATAAATGACAAATGAGAGGAACGATAAACTGAGGTTTCAGGACAAAAGTGAAAAGATTTCACACCTTTCCTCCATTCCTCCATTTCCTCCATTGACCACATCAGTCAGTATGCCTGTATGATAAAGACATACCTTCTTGTGTGATTGAAATATAGAGGACAAGCATGTGGTGGTAGAGGGTTAACATGCAGCCTCACGCTCATCCACTACCAGATGCTCATCTCCCCCAGAGACCGCCTACTAACCACCCACTCCTCCTGTTACTGACAAGCAGAATGAGAGGAATCAGTTTTGAGTTACAGAAACATTAAAAAGCCAACAAAAGCTTATGGATGTCGACTGTATTTCCATGTTAAAAGGTTGTCGACCTACTTAAAAAAACTCAGTCTTTCTTTCACTGAGAAGACGCCCACCATTCCCTTTTACTCTAGTTTTTTAGATGGTATGTTTTAATGAGTTCAGAAAGAGACAGTAGCAGATTCCTCTGACAGTATTGAGGTTAAGTGGGTCAGGCTAAAGGGTTAGCACCTTGTGTTGGGGATGGTATCTTATCACTGTATATTTCTGTGATTTTAGCAAGGATTAGCTCTTCCCCTAATATCGTGTCTGTCTTTGCCAGCCCTTCCAGAACATGGGGGGTCCTCTACAACCGCAGCCAGTCATGCCCCTCCAGCCTGTGCAACAGGGAATGGCCTCTCAAGGCGCCGGAGCCAAAGCGTCCCTCCCTTCCACCTGGTCAGACCACTCAGTTAACATTAGCCTGGACTTCCTGGGCCCAGGCATGCAGCCACCCAAGCCTAGCCAGCCCACCCTCAACACCCTCCAACAAGGTGAGAGGAATGGTAGAGCTGCGCCGTAATGCCAGGCAGACTCTCCTTCAAAGCACCCCGCCAATCAAATGTGATTTACAAGTTGGCACTTTCATTCATTGAGTTTGTTCTGTCATTTCCAGGCAACCAGTCACCTGCCAACATGCTCTCCCAGGGATTTTCTGTCATGAGCCTTGGACCTACAACAGTCAGACCGCCTGTTAATCCAATGATGCACCCTGGTGCTGGCATGGGGATGGGGATGGCCCCCAACCAGGCCATGATGGGGATGGGCATGAACATGGGGATGCCCGGTGCTATGGGGATGGGGATGGGGATGAACCCTGCAATGGTCCAACAGCCCAAACAGGATGCCTTTGCTGACTTTGGTAACTTTGGGAAGTGATGGAGCTGGAGAGCAAAGATCATCTGGTGGAGTGGTGTAGGTCTCTCTCTCTCTCTCTCTCTCGTTGTCTCTCTCTCTCTCTTGCTCTCTCCCTCCGTCCATTGGTGAAGGATTGTTATGAGCTGCAAACAAAGAGTACTTGAATAATGTCAACTATCAATACCAACACCCCACAATCTCCTTAATTTTTTTTAAAAGTAATGCTGTGTAGTGATATGGATCTAAATGAATGTGTGTTTGAACCAATGATCCGTGTGGTCTGACACACACTGATGACGGTGTGCCTTGTTGGTTACTTGTAAGTCAGTGAGAGGAGGGAAGAGTGTGCCACCAAGAGAACGTCAGGGGGATTTGCTTTATAACCTCAATCAAGTGAAATCACCAGAATAGCAAAAATATATCAGTAGCTGCATAATTTTTTTGAGATGCATTCTCAGTAACTTTACTGAATGAAGAGTTTGAATAACATGATCAGCCATTTTTACTTTCTGATGTACATTTAAGAATGTCAAGTTACCTCTTTTTTGTCCTTGCTCTTCCTTTGGCCTGTAAATAGAGATCTGGAGCCCTTACAAATAAGTTATGAAGTTCCAATATGAGAGGAAGTGACAATGTGAAGAGTTGTATCATGCAGACCAAATCTGATATGAATTAAGACCTATAACAAAGCACATTGACACCTTCTCTTTGTACATAAGTGTCCACACACTCCAAATGTGGCTGTTTAGTGCTACAAGTAAAGTAATGAATGAGTGTTTGGATTGAAGACAATTGATTAATTCGAGGAGTTGCTCCTTCAACAGACCATCATATGTGGCCTTTCTTATTGATACATATCTATATATTTTACGTATGAAGAAGATTATAATCAGTTTGCATCCAAATGAGATAATCAGTAGTTAGAGTGAGCCTCATCCAGGAGTTGTGGGTTCTGTACTGCAGCACAGAGTGCCTGAAAGACCTTTGCCTTTTCTCTTCAGTTATCCTCTTTGAGGGAGACAGTGTGATGGGCAGTGTTGAGGACAGCGACCAGAACAGAGCTTCTGTACTTTGTGCAAACGTGTTTGTGCTTGCGCCTCAAGTCAAGCGTGCTGTCCATACAGATATCAGATGCAATTGTGTAATTATTTCACGGTGGTTCGTTTGTCCCATGCACCGTTCTGTTAATTCCACTCAGTTCAGGTCGGTGATAACTCAGAGCTCCGCTTAGTTTAACACCTCAAGTGTTGCTGCAGACTGTTATTAAGATTGTACCATGCATCCATCGGTTGTCTGTTAAATGTTCACCGGTGCATCTCGGTAAATGTTGCCTTCTCACCTTCCTGTTCTTCTCAAAGGGCTTTATTGGCATGAAAGTTTTCAGAATGATGTTGCCAAAGCATCAAGATCCAATTTGTCCAGATCTTTGGACAGTACACAATAACAGCAATGAGAACATTAACATCTTTGTTGATATTACACATTCAAAACAGAGATCTTGGAAACAGGGTTGCTGTCATGACTGACATTAGTCCAAATCTGCATGTTTTGCAACTTGTCAGGAAGATTGTGCAAGAGGAAGCACTTTTACTGGTTGGGATGCAGTTTGTACTCACCCAGTACGCTATTGATGGTTTAATGAGGATGTGTTGTGGGATACCAGATTATGAACAGTCCCATTCAGCTGTACGCCAGCAAACTGACCTGTTAGATGTACAAAATGTTGCTCTTCAGTGGTCCAAGTGCCTGCCGATAGTTGCCTCCTGACCCTTGTTATGAGTGATTGATGAGTTAATCTCAGCTGCCTGACATTTTTTGATTTGTCACCGATTAGATAAATAATTCACTGACCAGAGGAGAAGGCAGTGGATTCTGCAGCCCCGGGAGGATTAGAAGTTGTGCTTTCCTGCTCTCCCAAGAGCTCAAGAGGCTGAGCACACTAACACATAGTAGCCTTGCAGAGTCTGAAACATTAAAATGACCAAAATCTGTTTGCAGTTTTTTCTAAAATATATCGGTAGGTTGTTTTATGCATTTTTTTCTACTTCAAATTGTTTTGATTTTCTCTAAAATGGGATTGTTACTGAAACACTAGCATATGCAAATGTAAAAAAAATCCTTTGAGAAAATGAAATTTTTGCATTATTCCCATTTTGATTTGATTTACACATCGAGATTCTTTATCTACAACATTAAACAGTTGATTGAAATTTGCTAATGGTGTGTGTTATTTGGTGTGCTGTGTCATTAGCCTCATTCAAAAGAGCTTCAAGCAGCAAAAGTGAAGCCACCCTCCTCGACTTTGAAATTACATTTAGTTGACGCAAGCTTGTTAATTTCATTCTTTGAGGTGGTTTACAAATTCCATTAATAAGGCAGAAAGAAAAGAGACACATGCAGGGAATGTCGGCTCTGACAGTGTACGCAGATCAGCCGAGAAATGAGTATGAACACCAAATCTATACAAGTGCATCTCAGTGCTCCTATCATACAAGACCAGAAACCAGATCACATAAAGATAATAAGAACAGAGTAACAGCAAATAGCATGACTGAACGAAGGCAGTATCTGCTTCTTATTGTGACAGCTGCAGTGTTTGAATGCAACATGTTAAGAAATCTCAACCCTTCTCTGATTTAAGCTTTGGTAAAAATAGTTATTGGTGTTGTATTTAAGGCATGTGTGGTGTTCATGCGTCAGTATTCATTCAACTAAATCAATTTACAGTGTGTGCTAGTGAGATGGATGGCCTGATTACTCTGGTACATTACCCTCAAGAGAAAGATTGTGTCGTCTAATTGTGGCCCGTCTCTTCACCAAGAGTGCTGTGTCCTTCTCAACTTGTATGAAGGTTTGTTGGAACACACTGCTGAAACAAACACCACTAAAACACAGTTTGCATTGAACAACTGACCCCATTTTCACTCTCTGGAGAGGAGGACTGTTAAATGGGCTATACTAATAATATTCAGATGCATTACATGAAAAGCATATAGAGTAACAACAGCTTAGCTGCTTTTAGAACTTGTCCTATTTATGGCCGGAAAATAAATAGAAAAAGTGTCAATGAATGCACGCAAATTAAGAAACACAAATAAGGTAAAACTCTGACTCAGACCCAGAAACATTACAGCAGCACACACTCATTCTGTGCCACTCATCATCTGAAAGTAACCTCTGCCATTTTAAACAGAAAAAAAGCAACATCGTTACAACTTCCATGAGATGCAGTAAATCGTGCTTTTATGGGTAATGTGCCCATTAAAGAGTAAAAGCAATCTGAGACGTCAAGACAAATGACAGCTTTTGAGTGCCATCTGCAATCTCGAGCTTCACAAACTCAATTATTCATAATGCATTTATGAAGTCCGCTGAGACTGCGCTGTCATTCCTGTTCAAACTAACAGGAAAAGCAACATAAAGGGACAAGCTCTCTGAGACGACAATGGCCTCGCAGATGGCACTAATGTGTTTATGCTGCCACCTGCTGGGTAATAACCCCAACACAAACACAGCCATTAATGCACTACCAAAATAAATTTCCTTTAGTGGCACAGCAAAGAAAACAAGACAAAAAAATGACTATGATTAGAATTGAGGAGCTTTTATTTCTCAATGTCAAGATCACTTCTCTGGCGGGCAGAGAAAAACCTCCATATCAATATGATATAACAATAATCCAGCTTGATTTGTCTTCATGACAGACGTTCAGTGTAAAATACAACTTAAATTTCACTGACTGTGGTTGTGACTCGTATTTCTTCCATCTGGGGTAAAAAACAGAAATCAGAGTGGCTGTGGGTTAACCAGGATGACGTTCTCACCCCGGATGAAAAGCTGGTTGATGTGGCGTGTGTGGACCCTGCCACACGCCTGGGAGTCTTTCTCCCAACAGACCTCTGGACCCCGGGCCTTCAGCGAGACTTTGTGTTTGTCCGGTTTGGTTTTAACAGTGTCTGACAGCTTGCACTCTGTCCTGCTGTGCCTCCTCTTGGCGGTTTGTTGATCAGGCTGGTGCTTGCCGGCTGCTTCCCGGACTTCGTGCTTCTTTGCTGGCTCATCACCTGCCAAGCTCTCCTGGAGCTTTAGCTTCTCAAAGAGCTGTACGGAGATTTCAGTCACATTGATATTTGTGGATTAAACTTAAAACTTGCAGTTCAGCAGAAGCCATTCAGCAAATTTAGATTCTGTAATTGCCTCTATATACTATGCATTGTTACTGGCAGGGTCCATATTTCCTGTTCTAAATTACCTCCCCGTGCACGAGGGATTTACAAAAATGGTACATGCATGCAAATCCAGCATTACTGTGCGTGATCTGATCTCACTGACAACAGTCTTGTGGCTTCTTTGGTGTATCACAGCAGTTTTGAATATTTCAGGGAGTGATGAAACAGACTGCACATTTCCAAATGCTCGGCGAGGTAACAAACTTTGCTGCACTGCCAAATCAACCAGGATCACTACGTTCACTCAGATATACAATGGAAACTAATGCCTACCCGTGACATAGTGAGGGCTTTCTGGTGGTAGAAGGCTTGTCCCAGCAGAGGCTCTCTGTATGTCTCATCTACGTCTACCATTGCCTGACAAAAGAGAAATGAAAACACATGATGTGAGGCCAATATAAAGACATCAGGGTTAAAGTACACTGTAGGCTACTTCAGATTCAGCAGATGGCAGCTGTCGTGTGAAATAACACGAGCGGGAGAGCTCACCATGTTCCAGAACTTGTCGAAGGCCACGACAAAGCCGGAGCACACTCCCCTCAGTCCCTTGAAGGTCCTGATGTGAACTTTGACCCTTATCCTCTCCTCCACGCAGCGGTACAGCTCCCCCAAAGGACTGCCTTTACACACTGAAGACACAGGACAAACACACAGGCAACAAATTAGAGAAGAATTTCACCTGAAGCACAAAGAGGTATCTGTCAAAAAAAGGGCTGATCATGCAAGAGTCACCATGAGACAAAGTCAACTATTCAACTGGATGATGTAAAGCAGTCAGTATTTGCAGGCCTGGACACAAACACCACATATCTGTGTCCTCTTCAGCTCCATAGTAATAACTGTAGACATGGTCATCATTCTACCCTCAGCTAAAAACAACAAAACTACCAATCTAATAAACATGTACTGATGTGTTAGTGGTGGTTTCTGAACCTACAGGACATCCTGATCAGGACATTTTTCCGGGGTTTCTGCCTCCTCCGCGTGGCTCCGCTGCTCCCCGCCTCCTCTGACTCTGCCACCGCGTTGTTCACCATGAGCTTCTTGAGCCTCTCGATGCGCTCCGGGTCGGCCACCCCCTTCATCGCCTTTTGACGCTTTTTCTCCACATTCTCCGGTTTGGCTCTGCCCCGGCCGCCCAGCTGGAAGCTCACGTACTCTGACACATTGTTAAAGCATTTGATATTTGGAAAAGGAAGCGATACAGTGGGTGAGTACAAGGCCAAGAGGGGGTCAAAGTTATCAGAGCAGACATCTATTTTATCTGCGCTATCGTCCTCATCTTTACTGTGGGCCTTCGGTTCATGCTCCGACACTGACGGCGTACTCGAACAAGTTGCAGTTGCCGTTTCCTTACTGTGTGATTTCACACTTCTTTCCTTCTCCTCCATGTTTGAAACAACCGCAGATGAACACACCACGAAGCGTTGAATGCTGGGAAAGTTGGTGTCGTCGGATAAGGCTGAGGTTTCACTCTGCACCTATTTCAAGGGACCCTAAATAAAGTGGACTAGACCATGTCACTCATGTGGTCCATTTCAACCACGGAAACGTTATTTTGTGTGGTTTTCCATTTTTGCCGTAGTAATTGGATAGCAATGGCCCAATTAAGTCTACATTAACCTTAAAATAACTTACTGACAGCCCCCTAGGAAAGAGTCTAGCCTGCAACTGGACTACAAATTCCGTAAAACGTGTTTCCGTATTCTCCTCATACACGATCTTTGGTTGCACTCTCTCACTCCCATGACCACAAGATGGCGCTAAAACACAGACGATGTTTGGTAGCTCGTATACAGATCTCCTCGCCGTAACAAATTATCCGTTGCAGTAGCACACGAATGAATTGATATTTAATGGTGGCTTCTTATAGAGAGCAACAAGCAATGAGAGTAACGAGTTATTGGTTTTTATCATTATTTAGTAATTTCAGGTTTGTGCTCCGGAACTTGTGTTTTACTGTCTGCGGTAGCACTACGACTCATTTTAGTGAGGGACTGTACATATGCCAACGCGTGTAACCTGGAAATTGTCTTAGAATAAATATAGATATCAGTTGATAACATAGCTTTGCTGCTTCACGAACTCTACTAAAAATATGGATGTTTGTGTAACTAACGCATGAAGTAAACGTGTTTCTAAGAAGTAGCGAACTTGTTGGTTATTGTAGGAGCAAAGGAGAAACAGCACACAAGACATCCAAGTGTAAGTGATAATTGATGTTATTGTAGCGTGGACGAACATCTAACGTTAATTATTGCTTAATGTATCATTTTTTCTTTTTCTTTTCTTTTTTTTTTTTTCCAAATGTCAAAGTAAAGTAAAAATACTCGCACTCCATTCGTCCTGTGGAATATGTTATCTTACATATTGTGTGTTTGCTAATTGAGTCTCCTTTTCAGGAGCACCCTCATGCTGATTGGAAAGGCCTGCAGATTTGGACGTGTCAGGTCTTGTGCTGTCAAACCCTCGGCCTGTCTTTTTACTACTCCCAGCAACATGGCGAAGAGCAAGTTTGAGTATGTCCGCAGCTTTGAAACAGATGACACCTGCCTACGAAACTGCTATATTGTAGTGAGACTGGACGGGCGCAACTTCCACAAGTGAGTTTCCTTTTCATCTCTGTAAAGACAACAGTGATGCTGTACGTCAGTAGGTTGATGCATCTTTAGAAACCATGCTTCTGTTGCGTTTTGTTTCAGGTTTGCAGAGCAGCACAAGTTTACAAAGCCCAATGATAACAGGGCCTTGGGCCTGATGACGCGGAGTGCACGCTCTGTCATGGGAGAACTGGAGGATATTATCATCGCTTATGGTCAAAGTGATGAGTTCAGCTTTGTCTTTAAGAGGACTTCCACCTTGTTTAAGAGGAGAGCCAGGTACTTTGGTTTTGACACGCTGTGCAGACCTCCATCATTCTCACACAGGCCTTTCATGTGTGTCATCTGACTTTCTTTTCTCCCGCTTTCCCTCCTGGCAGTAAGCTCATGACCCATGTGGCCTCCCAGTTCTCCTCCTCATATGTGTTTTACTGGAAGGAGTTTTTTGGGGAACAGCCCCTCCTGTACCCTCCGGGCTTTGATGGACGTGTGGTCCTGTATCCTAGCAACCGCAACCTCAGAGACTACCTCAGCTGGAGGCAAGCAGACTGTAAGTGCACGCTGTGCTCTGACTGTAGCACGAGTCACATATTTGACTTTTAGGCCTGTCCGATGTCACAGTACACATGTGGATTTGTGTCTTTCAGGTCACATTAATAATTTGTACAACACAGTGTTTTGGACATTAGTACAAAAGGGAGGACTCACCACAGTCCAGGCAGAGGATCGTTTAAAGGTGAGAGCCAAACACAACCTGAAGTCAATCCATCCATTGCCTTCTGATGGACGCGAACAGTTTTCTGATTCTCATTCATTTTTGGTATTCACTCCTGTTGGAGGAAATACAATACAATCAATCCATCGTTTAAAGCATTTATCAAATGAATGGACCAAACATTTGCTGCCACGGCTTTAAAGATGTTTGCTTTTCTCCGTTTCATTAGAAGCACAATACTATGTTTTTTTTTACTGTTGGCAAAATAAATCAGTTTGAAGACTTTATGGTCTGACAAGGTTTGATGGTCAATTATCAATATTTTTGACATTTTAGAAAATATAACCAGTAGATGAATTAATAATGATAGTGTGTTATTTGTTATTGTACCTTCCTCATCCATGTTTTCTAAATGAGTTTATTGCTCCCCCTCAGTTGTGGTTGTGATGATCAGAATGTAATGTCTGTGAAGATGTTCAGGGAACGAATGGATCAAATTGAACAGAAGGGGGTCACATGTTTCTATAGAACATCAGGCACGACTCTATTTGTGGCAGCTGCCACTGACTGACACAGCTTTTCTCTGGAAGTCCCTTCGTTCTCCAGCGGGCTGTGAGGGAAACTGATGATGTGATGAGTTGTGGAAATGTTTGTTCTGGCTTCAGGTTTGGGCAAGATGAGTCATTCACAGCCTATCAAACCTTTGTGCTTCCTACTTCATTTATCACTTTTAAAAACATTTCTTTGGAAAAACTGCCCGAATCAAATCAAAGATCTTCTTCCGTATATGTCATATATTTCCATGTTCAAATAACAAAACAGCAGTAGAAGCAGTGAGTTGTGTCATTTTAATGGTTTTATTGACATGCATGTGTCTCCTTCCAGGGAACATTAGCTGCAGACAAAAATGAGATCCTGTTCTCGGAGTTTGATATCAACTACAACAATGAACCTGCCCTCCACAGGAAAGGCACCACTCTCATCTGGGAAAAGGTCAGTTGCTACAATTGTTTGACTCTGCACAGTTATTACAGAGAGATTCGATGAGATGACTCCCCCTCTGTTCTCCATCTTTAGCTTTTAAACCTTCACTGTACCCACTCCCACCTCGCCTGTCTCATCTGCTCCGCTCAGTGATAGCTCACATTTTCCCTGCATGTCGTCTGCCTCAGCTTCTGTGCCCTGTGACGGGTTTCTTCTTGTATGCTCGACAAATATCAGCAGCAAATGTTGAGTCTTGGAGTCTAGTTTTGTGTGCTTGGCTGCAGTTTGAGGTTTTGGCTGACAGCAAAACTTGACATTGACTGTTGATGTGATTTGTTGGGAAGCTGAAGTCTCAGATCAGAGTGTTTTGAATGCATAAACAGGTTGACCTTTCAATAGATCCCTGCTCGTATTGCGTTACCAAATGCCAATAATGTAGCTAGACAGAAAATAAAGGTGAAGGAAATGTAGATATGTAGGATTACATAGCTCAAGCAACTTCCATGGCTTTATCAGTAAATCTTCATACTTCTTCATCTTCATAGTGAAATGAAAGGAGAATAAATAAATTGTTGCCTGGCAGGTTTATGAGATGCTATGAAAAGTGTTTTATTATTCTGAACTATACAGGAGTGTATGGCAATAGTCCTGTACATATATATATATGTGTGTGTGTGTGTGTGTGTGTATGTATATATGTGATATTGCATAGTTATTCAGAAAAATAAGAAAAATATGTGAACAAACCAAAATCAGTTTTTTGAATAGCACTTAAAGGTTCTATATATAACATTTACTGCCACTAGATGTCAACGTGGCACTAGCATCAGCATCTCAGAGCAAAACAAATGGACGCGTTGGCCTCACCTAACCAGAAACAGCCCTGATATCGCTCTTCTCAAAATCACAAAACTCCATTTTCAAAATGAGTAATTTTGCCCAGATCATTGCAAAACACACGTCATTCAAACTTGACAGAAATATCATAAAACGCACCGAAACTGTCTTCATTAGTCTTTAGACAGTTCCAACAATCACCAGCCCTGGTTTGGTCAAAATAAGTTCGATGTGATGCTCTGTGTCTTCGGCGAGTGTTGTGTGGCGAGGACGGGGCCGAGCAGAGGGACAGAGCGCCTGCTCACCGACAGATGGCTGCTGAGAGCTGGGGAGCTCTGGAGGAGAGAGCCGGGGGCAGAGCTGGAGCTTCTGGAGGAATAAACACCCAGAGTCAGTCCAGATTCTGCTCTGATCCAGAACTGTTTGCCGGCAGGAGGAGAGCTCAGTTTATTTTTTAACTCTCAGACTTAAAAAGTGGATTTATCTTCACTCTTGCTTCTTAACCACTCTGCAGCAGTGAGCGAGGAGTTGTTATAATGTAATCAGTCTTTTTATAAATGCAGGAGGGCCAACAGTTTCACAGGGAGGGAATAACACACACAGGCGGCCGGACCGGCTACCTAAACAAAGAACACAGAAGCTCAGATTACAACACACATACAGAGTGTGACTTCATTCTCTGCTCTGGACGCCATTACTCCACCGTGTCTTTACATAGCAAACAGTTGTTTGCTGCCATATTAATGTTCAAAATCTAATATTTTTTAATCATTAAGTGTTTAAGATGGATTTTCTTGTTAATTCACTTCTTTTTTTTTTTGTTGCACAGTTCAATAACATTGATGCCATTCTCATGTTCGTCCTTTAAACCTGAAGCTACAGCTATGTACTAGTTAGCTTAGTTTAGCATAAAGATTTGAAACAAGGGCAGACAGCTAGCCTGGCTCTGTCCACAGGTTAAAAAACACCTGCCAGCTTCTCTAAAGTTATATATACAGTGATACTTTGTGCCTTGTTTATTTAGTCCATCCAAATCAAAGTGCCAAAACACTAAATTGTGGTTTTACAGAGGATTATGTGCTGGATTATTGCTTGGTTGAGTCCTGTGACTTCCTGGAGTCCGGAGGTTGCCAGGCAACTAGCAGACAGATATGAGAGTGGCATTTCACAAAATGTCTAACTTTTCCTTTCAGTCACCTTTAATTGCACTAATCGTTTTCCTCATTCTGTGTATGCAGCACGATGAAACTGTCACTAAACGCATGAAGCGACCGAATGAAGAGGAGAAAGACGTGCCTGTTACTCGCAGCAGGCGGAGGGTGCAGGACCATCACTGTGACATTATAGGAGAGACGTTCTGGGAGGAACACCCCGACATCCTGGAGGATGACAGTTGCTAACAGCTCCTGCGCTGCTGCAGGAGAAACATAACAAACTGAGTTGAGCCAGAACGGCTGAAGTGGACCCACACGAGCAGCGGACAGATGATGGAGCAGCTGCAAACAGTTACTCGCTGACAGCTGGAAAACATCCTTATTTTCATGTGTTAAACTTCAATCCCTTAAAGTAGGAAGTTTCTGCTTAAACTGCGAGATGCTGTTTGTTCAAAGGGAAGCAGATGATTTCATAATCAGCGGGTATTGAGGACATGTACAGCAGTTTGATAGTACCACACTGACTCAGACATCTGCCCATCCCTCTCTAGCCTATTCTAAGATTGCTTCTCCAAATATATACCCTCATTTGATATCATGAATGGCATTTGTAAAATTACATCACCTAATCTTTCCGCGTGTTTAACATGATCATGATGATGATTCCTCTTGGCCCACTGCCCCGATGGTGGTTTATGTGTGTCAACTGTGAATGTCAGCTCCCCTTTTCCGAAAGTTTGAATTTTTATGGGTCAGGATCTGCAAAGTGTTCAATATCACTTCCAGTTTGTAGTGAAAAAAGAGCGTATTGGCGGGAGGAATAAGCCGAGTAAAGCAGAAACCAATGCCTTGGCAGTAATGAGTGGCCTTGTTTTGCAGCCAGGATACCATTTAGAGATGTGAATGGATTCAGCGGCCTGCACTGTCATCAGTGCTAAGAATACCTCACACACCCTGCGTACACTCTATCCTCCTGACATGTGCTCTGTGGCATATTTATCATCACACTTATAAATGACCGGCTCAGTATGAATGGCTGCTGGAGGGTTAAAGCGGTAGAAGCTTACTGTATTCTGTTACTGTAGTAGGCTCGGTTACTGTCGGGTATTAGTGTATTCTTGGTTTCGTGACCTTGTTAAAAGCATGTAGCTTCTGGACTGTGCTTTATGTAAGATTCAACTCTTCTATTCACAGTTGGGCTAAAATTCTCAGAGGCCTGTTTGTTGTAAAAAGAGCTTTAGAGTTAATGAACAGTTACACACGAGTTAAGCAAGATGGACTAAAGCTCATTATGATTGCAGAATTTCGTAATGACATAAACTGACTGTGCTCAGATCAGTTCACATGGATCATTGGTAAACTGACCACATACGGTGGTTGGACATATGGGCCACCGTATGTATAAAAACCAGAGCGTGTTGAGACAAGTGCTGCAGTTATTTAAAGATAGCATATGTTTACATGCAGGGCCTAAACTTAAGCCTGGTGGGCTTCTGGTTGGAATAAACAGAGGAGATAGTCTACACAACCTCAAAATACTGTGATTATACTGAATCGCTCTTTTAAAGTATTTCCTGTCCTCAGTTATGATTGGTCAAATAGCCATTGAGACATAAGATGCATTCACATCATATCACCCAGAGTAAAAGCAGCTGAGTGGGATAAAAACATTCCTCGGAGATGGCATGAACTCTGACAGTGACAATATATCCCATTTGTTCAAAAGAACCTCATATGTGTCAACACACTGGCGCCAACATGGCTGCACAGCCTCCATCATTACAGCTAAATACAATCCATCCTACACCAAGACAATCGATTCAGATGTTTTAAAAGGAGGTGTACATTATTTTTTATCTGTATTCACTTGGTAAGATCAGTTCAGTTCAGTTGTATCTGACAAGCTGACCCTGGTGGTGTCACAGTGATGTCATCAGGGTCATCTCTACTTGGAGGCTACAAGTCTATAACAAAAAGCTTGTGTTACAAACTGGAGATGTGAGATCATGTGTTAACCAGACAGGTAGGGTCCAATGAAAAATAAAAGAAGTTGCATGATGGGTAATGTAGGATCCAGCATTTTTGGATACTCCACTGACTAAAAGTGAGGACATCTCAGTCTCTGCTGCTTCGATTTTGACCATTCTTCTCTTAATCTGTCTCTTGTGAGTCCATCCACTTTATGAAAGAACATCACTAAATTGTTGGAGTGCCTCTTTAAGAAATAGTGCTGAAAAAATGCCTTAAACACCCCCTTCAACGAGGTGAATCTGCTGCGTGGCACAATGAGACTGTTGAACTATCATGTAAATGTGCTTTTTTTGAATAAGAATACGTTCATATTTGCGTGTTTTAAATGTACAAATTTCAGTGTCTTGTTGCTCACTCGTACGTTGCACCATATCCCGGTTTATCTTGCCTCACCTCGACAGCTCCGTGTCCCTCTCCCTCTGCCCGTGTGTGTGTGTGTGTGTGTGTGTGTGTGAGATGAAGGGGAGGGCTTGAGAATGAAAGAGAGGTGCGCTCCGCGCTCTGCAAGCATCTCATTCAGCCGAGCGGCGGCGGCTTCTCGCGATGTCACACCGGCGGCGTCTTCTCCATCCGATGTGAAGCACCCAGAGCTCCTTCACTGCACATTTATGTCTCAGTTTGGCACCTTCATCTGGAGCCGCTTGCTGTTAGAATGCGTCCGGGAGCGCGTCCTCCTCTCCACGCCGTGCAGTCCTCTCTGTGTCTGTGTCTCATAGTTGTCCTCCTCTGTGCTGAGGCTGCTGAATCTGAAGGCGGTGTTTACAATGGTGAGTCCGATTGTTCCTCCGCGCGATGGTTGCAATTTGATTTTCACGTTAAAGATAAACTAGGTAGATGTTGCGTTGCACTTGAATCTATATTCAGTCTTAAAATGCAAACCCCACGTCACTGCTGGGCATGCATAAAGTCATTATTATTATTATTATTATTGTTATTACCATTATGTGAAAAGTGAATCATTCAATGCACACACACAAAAAGATTTCAGTAGGTCTTTAAAGTATAGTTTCCAATCTTTCCCCCCGTTTTTTCTTTTCTTTTCATTATAATTGTGACAGGTCTGCACCAAAATACCATGGCAAATTCCTTGTGTGTGAAAACATACTTGGCAGTAATGTTGCTTCTGTTTCTGATTCTTTCTTTCTTTTTTTTTCCTTTTTTTTTTTTTGTATTTTGCATTTTCTGTTATGCATTAGGAGAAAATAAGCAGGGTTCACTGAGGAGCATCCTTGAGCACGTTCAGAGTTATGAGATTACTTCTCCCACGTGGCTGCATCCTCACAGACGCAGGAGGTCCGCCAACAAAGAGGTGAGTCAGTCTGCCTCACCCTCTGTCCATTTGGCAAAGAAAATGATTCAATCTTCATATAAGTCTGCTCTTGTTTGGTGAACTCCTGCGACCTGATGAACAAAGTATTTTTTTCTCCCCGCAGCATCCTGCAGAGGCACTGGTTCTGATCTCAGCTGAGGGCCAGGAGCTCAGACTACACCTGGAGAAAAATGAGTGAGTGACTAATGTAGAATAAAGTGCACTACGCTGCAGTGTTTCATACAACGGATGACACAAGATAAGTGACAACTTTGGAGTAATGCCTCAGAGGAACAAGTAAAAAAAGAAGTAAAATCCCTCCAAGAATTCAAATTTTTACCTGTAACAAATCAAGTCAGAGCATATTACCATCAATAATGTCCTGTGTGTCCTTCAATATCCACAAGACGCCCCGGCTAGCCCTGTTTATTTGACCAGATGTTAGCTGTCACATAGACATGTTTATAAGGTCAGTGCCCCCATGGGTGCAGAGGCGGCGATGAAGGGAGGACAGCATGGTGATGGTTTTGGACGACAGAGGGTTGACACCCGATCTGTGTGCCTTGGGCGAACAGGAAGTTAAAATTGTGCCTCTGCACCTAACATCCTGTAATCTGACAGAGTGGTTCCTGTCCAGGAACAATGGGATGGTGATAGGAAGGGAGTGGAGTGTCTGACTCGTCTAATGGACTATGTGATGGCTGGCTGGGAGGACTGAAGCTGGGGAGATGTCAGTGGTGACAACAGAGCTGTGGTTTATCACTTTTGGATTTGAGCCAGCTCACAAGTGGAATGGGAAGCTTTCATGAGGTCCATTTTTACCATCAGATGGAGACCCTGTCTGTCGTTCATTCACTCGCACGCACACACATTAACAAACCGTGACTCCACTGTGTCTGACTGGCCGTCCCCTCAGGGATTTGCCCCCCTGCTCCCCCTCCCCAGCAGGTGGTCACACTGTTAGATTTCCTCCTGGTCAAAGGAATTTTCATCAATCACACACAGTGTTTGTCTGCATATGTGTAAAACAGCGGCAAGAACAGACAGAGAGTTTGAAACATTTCACAGTTTTTCAAGTTCCTCAGCATGAGATGGCGATGATGATCACTGATAATCACTGATAATTTCAGATGGGTCTATAAAAAAGGGGAAATACAAAAATTCTCACTCCTTTTACTCACAAGCAAGAAAAATATATTTTGAAACCATTTTTGTGCAACTTCTCAACTGTTTCCTGCAACAGGAAAGCTGTGAACATTTCTTCACTGCTGCCAATAGGAACTGTGAGGTGATGTGAAAAAAGGGAGAGGTAATGATATGATCCGAAAAAAATCAAATATGGCAACTAAAACTATTGTCAGTTGTCATTTAATGATAAAGCACACAAAGATTGAGATAAAGATACACATCCCACTTCTTTGGCATTGATCCTTTAATGTACCGTGTCTGGGAGATTTATTGATCTGTGCAAGAAAATCATGTAAATACTTTTTTCTGTTTCTGTTTTTTTCTGTTTACTTGTCAGCATGTATGCCTCAGTTCACTTAGGGAGTGTATGAAAATTATCAGCTTGGTCAAAAAAGTACGAGGGTTATGTGTTTTTTTTCAGATTTTCTACATATCTTCTCACCGGATTTACATTTCATTTCAGTCCTCCCTTCATGTGTCACCTGTGTATCCCTCTCTCAGTCACTGACAATGTGAAAATGTTCATGAACAGAACCCTCTATGCTTGCCACCTCTACTTCTAATTTGCAATTTGGTGGACATTATGGGAATTAATGTTCTGCAAACATACAAAGATATTAATGGTTCAACATTTTACATTTTTTATGCACCATAAGTTTTTATGATGAAGCAAGTTCAATTCAACTCTTGTATTTTGAGATATTAAGGGTTGAGGGAAGGATCCATTAAAGTGTAGTAAAGCTTTGGGGGGCCTTGCTTCTTTAACCATTCAACCATGACATTCAGACCTCCTCACTACCCCAGTTATTTTCTTACAGTCCCTTGCAAAAAACAGTTTTGCACCATTCAAAGAAAGAGCTTGCTAGCTGTCTTCGTGGCGCCGTTATTCAGTCTGAGGTTTCCCACTTCTCCCCTCCACCAGCCGGAGTTTCCCTACTCTCCAAGGCTAAACAACAAATCCCATACTGGGTTACTGTGTTTTGACTTTGTCCATCCGCCTAATGTGGAGACAGATCTGGCTATGTGAGACTAAAGGGGTGGCCTGAAGAAGACAGCAGCTTGTGTCAGTGAAGATCAATGTCTGATTTTGGAGAGAAGCCAGAGAAAATGCTGCCAGTGTCCATCTCCGTGTCCTGGCTACTCTCTCTTGTACTCATTGCCCCTGTGACCGTTACTCTGACAATCAACAGATCGGGGAGACCCAAACTAGCCGTGAGATTGTCGTGATCTTGTCTTTCTGTTTATCCTTCTGGAGTGTTTTACATCTCATTTGTTTCCCACTCTCTTTCATTTAATTCCAGTCCACCTCAGACGCTCTTCACTTAATGGATCATTTAAGCAAAGCATGGAGAATGACGTAGCTGTGAGTTTCTGTGGGCATCAGTACTCCCAGTGGCTGCAGCACAGACTCCATCCATTTACGTCCTCCTATGCTTGTCAATGTACATATGTGTGTGCATGGGTCTTTCTTTTTAGCTTGGACGCGAAATCGGTGTGGATGCCTATGTGTGTCTGCTTGAGCTTTTATCTTAATGAAAGGCTGTGCTGCACCCATAGAGGGCTGATTTGGTTAAGTGCCAGACAGGGGCCAGTGTGCTGACTCAGAGTGCAGGAAAAGGGATGTAAAAACAGAGTGGGAGCGGGAGGAAACAGTGTAAGAAAGTGAATGATGGACCGGAGGAGAAGGGTTGAGGTGAGAAAAGTCACGGAAAGAGTTAGAGTTAGTTTGAGTTATGTGCCTTTGGTTCAGATATGTGGATATTCTTTCTTCCTCCTCTGCATGACTTTCCCTGTTCTTCTGTTTAAAGCCCTTCCTGCGCCCCCTTAAGTGTATGAACCTGAATTAAGTACTCCCCTGGGAAATGTACACATCATTGTTCCTCCTCTCCTCTCCTGCTCGTCACCTCATATGTCTTCCACTGTCCTATCTAAAAACGAGCACCCCATTCTTTCTCATTTCTTTCTTTCCCTCACCTCATCTGATGTTCCCCAGGGCTCTAGTATAAATATACATCTCCCACGCGCTTTCTGCGGTCAGCGTTTGAGAGACTGTGGCCACACGCAGACAGGCGACACACATAGACACACTTGTAGAAGCACACAGCAGCCCAAAAGAACACAAACAAGGCCAAGAGCACAAGCCTGATGGATCACAGGAGTAGTTAGCAGAGGGCAGAGATGCATTCGCTTGCCCTTGTTTCTGTTTAGTCTCTGTGGCGCGGCCCTGTCTGCTCAGATGTCTTTATCTACGCCTCTGTGTTGGCTTGTGTGTTGGGGAAACACACACACACACACACACACACACACACACACACACACACGGGGCTTGACACAACAGAGCATTGGCCTGCCTCTGCAATAAAAGCCTCTTCATCATCCGTTGCTGAGTGGTAGTTTGACTTCACATCAGCCTTCTCCCTCTCCTCCACCCGTGTGCGGTGATGTCATCTGACACTATGAGAGAATGCGACCCACTGACCCTAATGCATTCCCCACGTCCCCTTCTCCTCCCTTCTCCTTCACTATCTCCCAAGTACATTAGCATTACTTCCCCACCCCCTCTCTCCCCTCAGGAGGCTGAACCAAGCCTTTGTCTTAGCCTCGCTACTGGACAGTCCTGATTCAGCCAGTATTGCACTCCTCAATCACAGCATCTGTCTGGACACTGGACGACTTCCAATCTCTCGCAGCACAGCGCTCAGGTCATCACACAGAGGCTTTTGCAGTCTTGATTTGAAAGCTCTCATAGTATTTACCAGACTGCAATTAAACACAAGGGTTTGGGACATTCCCAGTGTGTTGGTGGTGTAGACTGGTGGAGTTAAAAGAATATGAATATGAAGCTACAGCAAACAGTTTAGCTTAGCGTAATGACTGGAAACAAGAGGAATCTGCTAGATCTGCACAAAAGCAAAAACCTCCCACCAGTGAAGCTAAAGCTGATTAAATGCTATTTCTGCAAAAAACTAAATGTAGAAGCAGCCATTTGTGGATTTATTGGCAGTTATGTGCCAGACTACTTCTTAACCAGACACAGTGACTTCCTGGATTCTCAGCTGGTTTCATGGCAGCCTCACAGTGCCAACAACATCTTCAGAAGTCACTGCACCCGGCCAAGAAACAGGCCTCTTTGTAATCCCTGTAAAACCGCAAATTGTCATTTGCACACTTCTGTTTTTGTACGGATTACCATAACCAAATGAAATGTAAGGTGTTAATTAGTGAGCTTTAGAGGCACTGCTAGACAGATCTTGTTACCTTCCGCCAGAGCCAAGCTAGCTGTTTCCCCATCTTTAAGGTCTTTATGCAAAGCTAAACTGACAGGTTGATGGCTGTAGCTTCATATTTATCCTACAAATATGAGAATTATATCAATCATCTCCTCTAACTCTCTGCAAGAAAGCAAATGTGAATTTCCCAAAATGTCAAACTATTCCTGCCAAGCTTGGCAACAAAATCAGCATAACTAGATATATGCTACGTGTTGCCAGACCAGTTAAAACTGATGTATAATGCAAGTCATAGACGGCTCTGTAAGTTAAGTGCCTAACAGTGGAAGTACTGTTTTGCTCTGTCATTCTTCCAAACACAGTGATGTATTTGGCTCAATCCTAAACTGCTAGTCATTGGTGCTGGTAGTTGGCTTTATCTTGCAGAAGCAGAGACTCCTATAGCTTAAACAAACACATAAAAAGTGTGTGTTTTATTGTGCATGTGCGCTGTAGTTGTCCCCATACTGTCATCACACAGTTAATGATCCATTTACCTTTTTCTTTTTTTAACTTCTAGAGACACTGATGATGCAAATTGAAACTGTTTGATCACACCTCCAGGTTACTTTGGGTGGTTCTTGTGGTTGTTTCTTCATTGCAAATAGCTGATGCATTGTTTCATCTGTAATTCAGTTCTTTGCAGTTTGAATAAACCATCAGTTGTGTCAGGTTATAGAAGTTATTTTCAGTACCTAAACAGATAAGGCATTAACTGTATTTAACGTTCAGTAGAACACACTGGACCCATGTATGAATGTGGTGAATTGCATTAGTAGGTTTGGTTTGGAGCATTTTTAGTAAAAACTAATACAAACTAAAACACAAAACCAAGCCAGTGGTGCTGTCAGTCATGGAAATGGCTGTGTTAATGTCATGTTGTGTCTGTTACATGTCACATGGTGGCAGGTTGTGTAGTCATCAGTCTGCAAGCATGCACAGCTGCTGACTGGCATTTGAGTGTAACAGTGAATGGAGGAGAGAAAGAGTCATTATGTGTCTCCTTATGGAAGAAGTGATTCCTGTAATGACTGTGGAACAGCAGCAGGGTAAAGCTCAGTCAATCATCAGCCACTACCATTAATTCTGCCAGTTGGACTGGCAGAGAGTGATCTGCAGATGAGAGGAGAGCATGATGGGAATATCAGGGAAACTTAAATGAGGAAAACTAGAGGATGGCCAGATACAAATGAGGGTAGAAGGTCAAAGCACAACACAGCGGGGGTTTCCCCATTTAGGGTGACATCAGCCGGATACATAACCACTGAGTGATCATTTATAAAGTTTTGTCTCAGACTACTTGTGTGTGTTCACATAAAAGTCCCTCTCATCTTCCCCCAACCCCAGAGCAACGATCTGTAAAAGGAAGAAGCCGCCGTCTTTCACTGGCTTTGTGGCTGATTGCATCAACAGGCTGCCATTGTTTCAAGAGCTTGTCTCCTTCAGGGCATCTGACGGGAGAGGAAAATGCCCATCCTCCCTTCATTTGTCTTCATCATCCTTTAAAGGAATAGTTTGGCATTTTGGGGAATGCTCTTAATCACTTTCTTGCTGAGAGTTAGATGAGGAGATTGATACCACTCCCAATTCTGTGTGCTCAGTATGAAGCTGTAGTTGGTTAGTTTAGTATAAAGATGTAAGAACAGGGGAAAGAGCTAGCCTGGCTCTGTGCAGCAATGACTCAATCTGCCTGCTATCGCCCCTAAAGCTCATTAATTAACATGTTACATGCTGTTTGTTTCATAGGCAGAAAAAGTTGCGGAATCACTGCAGCCAACTAAAAAATACACAGAAATGCTTTGTTTTACATTTCAGTGTGTGTATTATTGACATTATGCATTTATCTTTCCCAAACTTCCCGAACTTCGCCCCACTGATTTGCACTTAATTTATCCAGCAAAGATGAAAAGGGAATAAGGTAGCTATCATACGTAGCTAGCACAGCCATTACCCAGAGGTAATGCCACAAGCTGGCTCAGATGGAAGATAAAAGAAGATTCATGATAAATAATAAAATCTTAGCAGGACACCTTAGGTCTGTCTCATGTTTATTTGAGACTTCAGTTGAGTCCAAGCTTTCAGCCGGCATCAGTAGATACATGTAGGTTTTTCTACATCTTGATTTCGCTGCAGTTATCTTTGATCCTTTGATGGATCTAGGTTAGACCGAGGTGAGGCGGAGACGAGAGGAGATTTAGCGAGACAGAGCAAAAGAAAACCAGCTGTGAGGCACAGTTTATGAATGAAAACAGGAAGAATGGATCGAGACAGAGTTGCAAGGAGATAGACGGGAAAATAAGCATCTGTATGAAATGTAAATATTGGACTGGTGGGTTGACAGAAGGTTGACAGAGTCTGAAAACACTCATTCAATCACACACACAGATAGAGAGTAAGAGGAATGTAATGTTTTACCACAGTGAAATTATGTCTCTCTCAATACGTGCATGTTTCCTTGATTTCTCAGCCACTCCTGTGCAGTCTGTATTGTCTAGTACTGCAGAAATTCCAGGTTATAGACAAAGAAGAGGAGGACATTGATATATAATGACCCCTGTGAAACAAAAGCAGTTTGGTCATACTAACCAACTTAAACTCTCAGTGTTGGGAAGTTTCCGTCTCCCACTTCAGCTGAAGTAAAAGGGGTCATTTGTGAAAGGTACATATGGATTTGATTACAGCCACAACATTCTTCTTAGTATTTCCTCTTATCTCTGAGAGGATCTTTGTCTAAATCTTTAAAGAAGTCTGGTTTTGTAGAGTGTCTCTGTCAAAGTGAATGTTTTATGAGCTGTGAGCTGCTGGAGGGAATCTTCTATCTCCACTGTTTCCTGCAGCTTTGACTCGGCATATTTTTCACCACTGTCCCACCATATTGTTGCTGTTTCAGGAGATTGAACGCCTGGCGCTACATATATTCTCTTGCAAATTGTCTCTGAGTTTGTGCTGTCTTCCACCAGGCAGCTGTTGGCTCCTGGATATCAAGAAATATGGTACACTCCAGATGGAGTCCGCAAGTCGTCGTCTCCTGCCAGCACCGTAAGTCTATGGGACAGTTTGATGTTCTCAAACTGCAGCAGGGAGTTATAAATGATCATAGAAGAGAAATAAATATCAGTGCTGTTGGATAACACGGAGGAAATAACAGCCAGGACATAAAAGACTACATTTCTTTCTGGTTTATCTGCTTGAATGACAGTCTGTCTTATTGCTGCACCACCCTGCTTCCCTACATGGAGAGACGTGTGTTAAGCGTTAACTGTTTTTGTCTTGCAGGGACACTGTTTCTACCATGGGGAGGTTCTGGGCATGGAGGGCTCAAGTGTTGCTATAAGCACATGCTCAGGGCTCAGGTATGTGAAACTTCACCCCGGGCTGTAGTCATAAAGTTTTTCTAATATTTAGAGTTGGTCCCAATGGTGTGAGACATTTCTTAGAATTCTAAGAGGTCTCCCTCAAGACTAAATCCCTCTAAAAACAAAAACTCAAAACAAATTCATGGAGACAAGAGGGGGAGGAGGACTTTTCTGTAGTTTTCTGCAAAGATGTAAAGAGCTGCAAGAGAAAAGTTCTCCCAATACTCAGAAGCAGGGATTTCTGCTGCAGATTACAGTATATTGTGTAGGGATGATGTTTGTGATTGATCTTATTAACGTAATCGTCTGCTCACTGAATTAAAGCTAATAGCTCCATTAAGCTTAAGTTTACAGCCTCAGTTTGTTTGTTTTCCAGATGACATGCATTTTGCATGTAGAGCCAACAGAACAGAGTGAATGCATGCAAAGCAATTTCTCTCTGTTGTCTCCTCTGTTGTCTCCTGTCATTTATAGAATACCCGCCAACATGACATTAATACATAATCAACTGTTGTTCAACAGTCACTCTTTTGGTCAACTTACCCAAATAGGGAAATTTGTCCTCCTGTTAAGCCATTTTCACAGCTTTGAACATCACTACTTTCCTTCCACATTCATACATGTAAAAAAGCTGACTGGAAAGCCAGTTACACATACCTGGACAAGAAATCACCTTTGTTCAGGAGAAATCTATCTGATAATCCCCTTATACACAGCATTTGAGAAATTTCAGAAACCTGAATGTGATCCAGTTATTCAAATGCAAATGAATTAAAATTTGTTTGCACAAACAGAATGTGTTGTGCTAGTATCAGAAAATCACACTTTTAATGCTAAAATGCTAAAACGCTTATCCTGAATCCTAACATGGCATCCTGAGATTTCACAATGAACTGGTGACAGTGTTAAAATAAGGCAAAGTTGACAGCTCTCTGAGAAGATCCTGATGCTGTAGATGAAAAGAAGTTCCAACGAGAGCCTGTTTATCCTGTGATCAAACCATGGCTGAAGAGATGATGTGAGAGGAAACAGTTGTGTGTAGTGTCTTGTACAGTCCAGTAGGTTAGTAGGTCATTGGCTCCAGAGTTGGTTCATTGAGTACAGCTCAGTATGGAGATGTTTTCTCCTGGTGTGGAGCCAGGGCAGCTGATCCTTCCTGCTAGAAACACTGAGGGAGGAGAGACCGGCAACAGAGGAGGAGCTGGCAAGCACTGACAGAAATCGTAGCCATATGTGTGTTTTTGTGGGTTCAATGCTCTGCATCTGGGGGATGAGTGAATCTGCTAATGTAGATTCTCTGGGGAAATGCAAACACAGCATAGAGGGACACGGACATGTGGGTGTCTGACCTCTCCAGATGTTTTCTACAGCTGCTTGACCTGCCGCTGCATGCATCCTCATGTGTTTGAGTATAGACGCCTGCGCTCATGAGTGGTTTCGTGAAGAAGCCGGAGGATTGTGTATTGCTCTGTCTGTCCCAGCTGATCTTCCTTTATAAACAGCAATAAATCACCTGAGACATGTTCCTGTGCTCCACCCAACTGTTAAACTGCCACAGCCAAAAAAATCCAAGATCTGATGTGCAACCATATGGTTTTATACATGTTTCAGTTTGACAGTGTAATTCAGGAAATTACTTTTAATCTGATCTTTTAAGGTTTAAAAGGGCCATTTTTTATTCACAATATTTGCAATAAAGACAATCAATTCCACAGTATACCACTGTGTGCCGATAGACAGACAGCAATACTACTGATCCACATTGATTTCCTCAGGCTGTGACTGGATGGAACCATCAGCAGTGTCTTGTTTCCCCAGGGGACTGATTTCTCTGAACGCAAGCGTCAGCTACCTGATAGAGCCTCTTCCTGCTTCCTTGGATACACAGCAGCACGCTGTGTTCAGAGCCGAGAGTCTCCATCTACCCAGAGGTAGCTGCCTGCATCACCATGGCAACAAGGAGCATGAGGAGGGGCTTAATGACTTCATCCATGGAATGATATCACCACAACACTTGAGGAGGGTGAGTCCTGACAGGACGGACAATGATCAACCACCTGAAATCCTTTGCAAGTTTTACACAAAGCAGCAGTGTCACCACATATTCTGCATTAAACTATTCTGTCTCCATTTTCAGGAAAAAAGGGACCTGAGTCAGAATATGAAGTATGTGGAGCTGCTGATAGTGGCAGACAAAGCTGAGGTGAGGACACAGCTGTAGATGTGGTCATGTTTGGTCACATTTCAACCAGGAACCACCAAACGAGGGAGTACAGGATGTGGCTTTAGATGTGAAATCAGCGACTTAGGCAGAATTAAGTGAGATTACTGGAACCCAGCATCATTTTTATTAAGAGTCTGTTATGATCTTGTCCAGAGACGAGCAGGTTAGGTTAAATGGCCCGTAGGTGTGAATGTGATCGTGAATGTGTGTCTCTGTGTGCCTGTGATTGGCCAGACATGTCCAGGGTGTACCCCTCCTCTGAACCACTGTCAGCTGGGATCAGCTCCAGCCCCTGTGCAACCCTCAAGGATAAGTGGGTACAGCTAATGGATGGATGGATGGATGTTAAGAACTATTTTTATATGCAGTATAAATACTACATTTCTACTTGACACTGTATTGTAATAAACAAAATATAGAAAACAACCTCAGCAGATTGCACCCACCACTCTATTTACAGCTAGCTAAGTTAGGTTTAAGATCTGAGCCACATCCTGTTTGTCATCTGAGGTGTTAAATCCCCCTTTGATGTGTGGGAAGATGTAAGAAAAAGCATGGCTGTGTGTATGTCTGGGTGTGTCTATACAAATGTGGTTTATGTTTGCAGTTTGACAAACATGGGAGTAGTCTCGAGAAGACCAAACTGAAATTACTGGAAGCAGCTAACCTGGTTGACAAGGTAACATCTGATGTGAAGTGTGAAAACCACAAACAGACACTCTTTACACAGCTTTATAATGCCTATCATTAGTCGTGACAAGTCAGATTCAATGTCTGGCACTTTTCCTGTCTACTCAGTACTACAAGGCTCTGAGCATCCGTGTGGCCCTAATCGGTCTGGAGGTGTGGTCCAGCCAGGACATGAGCAGCGTTTCAGACAACCCTCACGCCACTCTGGCGGCCTTCCTGTCCTGGAGACGCAAACAGCTCAGCGTGCTCCCCAACGACAACGCTCAGCTCATCACGTCAGTCACTCTCTCCCTCATCTTCCACTAGTTCTCCCATTTGTCATTCTTCACCCTCTCACCCAGCTAGTATCCCCCTACTTCCTCTAAGCCTCCCGTCCCTTGGGGTAGATCTCTCAATTGATTTTATCATCGTGTGAGACGATGACTGTCACCAGTTGTATCCCAGTGGACCGTTGTCCAGCTGGAACTAATCACCAGTGGCGTGTTGTGTCTCTAGGGGGAGGGCGTTCCAGGGCACCACCATCGGGCTGGCACCTCTTAAGGCCATGTGCTCTGACTACCAGTCTGGTGGAGTGAACACAGTGAGAGACAAGAGCCTACACAAACATTAATCCTCTGCATGCAACTCAAATACACATATACTTTTTCTTTTACAACCAAAAAAATATGATCCAATCTGCTGATCTTTAAGTTCTCGTTGACTCTTCCTTTAACCAGGACCACTCAGAGTCAGCTGTGGGTGTCGCTGCCACCATGGCACATGAGATGGGTCACAACTTCGGTATGAGCCATGACAGCACAGGATGCTGTCAGGCGAGGGCCGAAGACGGAGGCTGCATCATGGCTGCTGCTACTGGGTACGACACACAAATGACCCATGACTAATCAAAGTACACTTGTTAAGCGAACAGGGAAGAGAAAAACAGAGGATTTGAAAGATGACAGTTCTTACTCGCTGTACTTGTGCTTCTTCCTCGCCATGGCCCAGGCATCCATTTCCACGCGTGTTTAATGATTGTAATCAGAAGGAGCTGAAGAGCTACCTAAGCTCTGGAGGCGGGAAGTGTCTCTTTAACATGCCAAACACCAGAGCCATGTATGGAGGGCAGCGCTGCGGCAATGGTTACCTGGAGGATGGAGAAGAATGTGACTGTGGAGAGGAGGAGGTCAGTGGGTCTCTGGAATGTTGCAGTATATTTTTTTTCCTCGTGTCTTTTTGTTGCCTGGACTCACGACTCTGCTCTCTGCTACACTGTTTGTGCAGGAGTGCACCAGTCCTTGCTGTAATGCCAACAACTGCACTTTGAAAGCTGGCGCTGAGTGTGCCCACGGCGTCTGCTGCCATAACTGCAAGGTAGTAACATCTAAGCAAAGGGAGACACATGAATCCTCCTCGGGCTGATTCTTACTATCAAATGAACTCTTACATAATCAACAATTTGATTATACCCCCACAGCTAATTATTTATTCCTGTCTCTTGCCATGTCCTCATCTCAGTTTGTCCTGCTTTTGTATTAAACTTCTCTCCCTCCTCTTCATCTCTCTCTGTCTAGTTGAAGAGCCCAGGTGTGCTGTGTCGTGCTCCCTCAGGGTCATGTGACCTGCCAGAGTACTGCGATGGGAAGGCAGAGTCTTGTCCAGCTAATTTCTACTTAGTGGATGGAACAGCGTGTGCCGGCGGGCAGGCCTACTGTTACACCGGCATGTGTCTGACCCTGGAGCAACAGTGTCGTTCTCTCTGGGGACGAGGTGCGTAAACAGGATGTTTAGAATTTATAAATTGTTCCAAAAGGGGGTATATCCTCCATTCTGATCACATAGCAGCATATTTTATACATGCATATAGTCTCAGTTTCCTGTTTATTGGATACAATTTCTACTTAATGGAAAGATGCACCATGCCAACTGCAGTCCAGACAGCATGTGACACCAACAAAAAGTGTTTGTTTGTATTTACTGTAGGTGGTAAAAGATTAAGTTAGATTGACATATATTTTGAGTTATGTATCACGAATGTAAGCACTAAATTTCAGTCATCATAGTGTATCTTTAAAGCCGCTTCACATCCAGCGCATGTTGAAGCAGAGATGCTGGATAGATGCAGAGTTGAGCCCTCAGTGGGACACAGGATTAGGGACTGTTATTGGACAGTGTCCATGTTCCTGTTGTGACGGTGCCTCCCTGGAGTCACTTTGTAGAACTGCAGGAGCCACCCAGAACAGTAAGGGATGCCATCTGGTCTCCATCAGGTGGTCACATAACACACTGTGCATGTATGTGCGTCACTGTGTGTGTATGTTCAGCAATTTGATTTGTTTCTGTACATTTTCTCTCCTTGGACCACAGATAGCCGTCCGGCCCCTGACCTGTGTTTTAAGAAGGTGAATGAAGCGGGGGACATGTACGGCAACTGTGGCAAAGATCTGTTTGGGAAGTACAAGAGCTGTAAGGACAGGTGAAGATCAAACCTTTGGGTCCATTGTCTCCCTCAGAATGACATTTTTGCAGCCTTTTTCTATCCATCTCAACACATTGATGATACTTTTTATTATTTCTACCAGGGATGCTCAATGTGGGAAAATCCAGTGTTTAACTTCAGCCTCCAAGCCCATTGAGAACAACGCTGTTCGCATAGAAACCACTGTCAGTGTGGGCAACAAGAAGATCCAGTGTATGGGAACACATGTGTACAAGGCTGGGCAGGTGGACGAAGAGGCACAGGGTGACACTCTGGACCCAGGCCTGGTCATGACGGGGACCAAGTGTGGCACTGACTCGGTGAGACTCACACATACTTGGAGATAGCAAGATCTCTGTTTGAGATGTCTGTGTGTGTTTTACCTGTCAGAAAGCAAGTCAAATTCTACCATTTAAAGGAACCACTAGATTCTCTAACCCATCTCTTTCTCACACCCCTCCTCCTCTCAACAGATTTGCTTTAATGGAGAATGTCGCAATGCATCTTTCCTCCAAGCTGATGAGTGCAATGCCAAGTGCCATGGACATGGTGTAAGTTTCTATGTGTGTGAGGAAAGATGCTGGGGAGATAGATTTGGCTGCTGGCCCACTATTATGGAAAGATGGCAAACTTGGCAGTGGCACAGGATATATTTAGACCTTTTAGTTAATTAAAAGTGGCAATATGGCAATGTAAAATTACTGCAGTACAGGTATAAGTCATTCATTCAAAAGCTTACTTAAGTAGAAATACAGAAGCATCATCAGCAAAATGCACATAAAGGATGAAGAGTAGCGGTAGTCATTGTGCAGCAGCACGATCTCTGTTGAATCTTTATCTGCAAAGTAACTATGGCTGTGAGATGAAGGCAGTGCAGTAAAAGTATGTTTTCTCTGAAATACAGTGAAGTCGCAGAAAATCAAGCAGTACCTCAAAATTGAACAAAAGCACAGTGATTTTAAAATGTACTTAGTTACAAGCCACCAAACCTTGAACTCGTTATGTAGAATGATCTTGAAATACTTAGTCCTAACATGTCATTCACTCTTATACCTGCATGTCAGTGTGATGGATATAAACATCTATGTTGTCGTTTTAATGGGTGATGTCATATGTTCTTTCACCAGCTGTGCAACAACAATCATAACTGCCACTGTGACACAGGCTGGGCTCCACCTCTGTGTGACCAGAGGGGGTCAGGGGGCAGCGTAGACAGTGGACCTGTCGTCAACCACAGTGAGACAACTGGGCTTTTCATATATTGGCTGTTTAAGAGATTTTTTTTGGTAATTGTACAATTTTCTGACTTTTTGTTGTTTTATATTCCAACAGGCAATCTCCTTCCAGTCCTGCTGGTCCTCCCCCTGGTTCTCTTTGTGGTTCTTGCTGCTGTTGGACTGTGGTGCTGCTACAAACATAAACTCCATCCACTGAAAACCTCTGCTCCACCTCCAGTGCCTGAGTATGTAATTTTATGGTGTTCAATACTAATAATCTACATTTTAGTTAATGACAGTTTGCCAGTGATGCCCTTTTGCTTTAGTCTTGATGTTATATGAATGTACAAATGATGGAGTACTTTTGTATTTGTGTTTTAACCCTCAGTTCAGTCCCAGCCGAGGGCAAGCAGCTGTATGCAGATGGTCATGTGAGCGGTCACGCCAACCCAGCATT
Source organism: Chaetodon trifasciatus (assembly GCA_037975065.1). NCBI lineage: Eukaryota > Metazoa > Chordata > Actinopteri > Chaetodontiformes > Chaetodontidae > Chaetodon > Chaetodon trifasciatus. The sequence goes on along the minus strand of JBBMOE010000010.1, from coordinate 4,307,746 downwards.
CTTATTAAAAAAACAGGACTCAGACCACCTGGTAAAGAAGCACTGATGACCCCGACAGCTCTGTAATTCTTTGTTGTTTTTGAATGTTAAAATTAACCACTTCACCTTATCATGGCTGCTTCCTTCCACAGGGGAAATCCTCTCCTCGTCCAAGCCCATCTTGCCCACCTCGGTCCAGACATGCCATTGTGCGTCCAGCAGTGAAGCCTCCTCCTGTACCTGCGTATGCTGCAGGGCAGAACGAGCAGATGGCTCAGCTCCAGCCTGTAGCTGCTCATCAAAGGCAACACCCTCCTCAGGCTTACACTCCAACTCTCCTTAAATCTGGGAAGAGACAAAACCAGCCTCCTCCATCACCCTCAGGTCCTCCATGTTTACCTTCACTGGACGCCAAAACCCGCTCACCGCATTCAGCGGTATCAAAACCCCGACCAGCCCCCCCAAGCAGACCTCCACCGCCTTGTCCTGTCAACAAGCTCTCAGTGGTGAATCATTTTTGGATGTTTTTAAGCACATAGGCAAATTTTGCTGGAATAAGTTGAGTGTCAAATGTTTGACTTGTCATTTTTTGTGTAGGAACAGCAACAAATGAAAGGCTTGCAGGTTACCACTAATGTCCTGCAGAGAGGAAAAGTTGCTTTGGCACCACCTGCTGGACAGAAAAAGCCAAACAGGTAATTCATCTGGAGCCGGTTTCTCATGTAAGTCTATACAAATCTTTTGTTAACTTTTTTCTTCTTCTCTTAGAACCTAAGAGCTCAGGGGGATGTCGGACCACCACCTACATCCAATAATGGACTGTCTCAAACTTCTTTTTTGGAAATTAGCAGCAGATAAAGAAAATGTGGCACTGTGGGATATGCTGAATACTTGACAATGTGGATTCCATTGTATTTACACGGATGTGTACAGAGTGGAAAGGGCAGAATACACAGTAAATCATAGTACATATCACAATGAGTATATTTTAAGTCTTTAAGATTCAGGCTGAACCTGTGTTTTGTAAATTAGCCCTATGTGTCTGCTACAACAACTTGAAACAGCCACAGCTGTGAATTTATGAACTTTTTTTTTTTTGGTTATTGTCCCAAAAGTTAATGGAAATGTGAAATTGTTTTTTGAGTGCGACAGTGTTGAAACACTGTTCCAGGAGTATTTATTCACAAAGAAAAATGAATGTTTACAATGCAGCCTCTGTACTAAACAGGGTGTCTCTTAAAGAGCATCAGCAGTAAAGGGATATCTTATATTAAGAAAAGATGCCAGTGTTGAAGTGCTTCTGCTTCTTATGTGTGAGTAAGACAGGGGTTTTAACTGGACTAATGGGGACCAGTGAAAGACCCTCATGCATGCTGTAAGTATATGTTTATGATGAGAGATACGTGTCTGATATGTTGCAGGAAATGATAGGGAGTTTTCAGTTGTATTATTAGTTTTCTTAAATGATTTTATATTGTTGTGGTGTTGCACTATGAGCACTAGTATCAAACACTCACCCCTTGTATGCATTGAAGGTGGCTGTTAAAACATCTTTCCGCAACGTTCCAACTAGTAAAAGTCACCTTTCAAGTCTAGAGGTGAGAATTTGACACCAATAAGATTTTGGGTAAAGTATCATTTTAAACTAAATTTTAATGCATCATCCTTTCACTGACGATCAGTGATGGAGTCGTCTTTGTCCAGGGAAACATTTCAAATCATTTCAAATTACAAGGAAAGATGTGTCACTTAAACATCTCAAAATTGCACCATAAGTTTGAATAATTTTGCACTTTTGTCCAAAGATGTTACTTAAACTGCTCTCTTGGAGTTCCTTCATGACCAAAATGCTATAAAGCTTCTTTCTTTGAAGATTATGTTATGCGACTGCAGGTTATGTAACAGTGATAACAGGCAGTACTGTAAGGTAGAGTTTAAAATCCTGGTCCATTTGACTGCTGGGGGGACGAACTAATTTTATCTGTAATATGGAAATACAGTCTGTCAGCTGCCATGTTTTATCAGACCTATGCAAACCTTGACACTGTGTCTTCGACTGGAATTCAAATAAAGCGTTGAAAAATAAAAATCTGATGTTATACATTTTAACTGGTTGTGTTTTGTGATCGCATTCATAGGATTCAAGACCATTGTATCTTACTGAGTGAGTCACAGTGGATTTGATGATATACTTCAGAGCTGCAGGCAGCAATTCTTGCACACAGGTACAATGACTTGCACAGCCAGGGTACTTCAGAGATGCAGTATGTTTCACTTCTGTCACATTTTATGCAGCCAAAGGATTTTCTGCTGCTCCTCACAGAACTGCAGGAATGATAAGCTGCTGTTTAATGGAATGGTATCATGCACTATATCTTTGTTTTATAACTGACTGTCGTAGAGCTACACAGTGTGACTCTGGATTTGTAATATGTGTTTTCATCTTAACACCAACCGACCACAGTTTGACTGATAATCAGTCTTGAACAGCCGTTATATTAGCATACTACAAACGCTTTTTTCACACTTTTTTTAAAGGCTAAATATTGTGGGAGAAATTTTTTTTTTGTTTAATTCATATTTTGGCCACTTGGGGGCAATGCTTTAACCCGGAAACACTGACACATCACAGTGTAAAGTTGACATGTCAAACGTGTTTTGCACATGAAGCAGGAACAGAGCAACATTAGCATTCATTTGGAGTCTCGTTTTAGGCCATCTGAAGAATGTAAGTTCATTATTCACTCTCCTTTTCGTTCTGCTGAGGTCTCCACCGACGTCTGAGGGAAATATGTGGCTCTTAAATGTCCCACTGTTCACCAGCAGGCTGCTAACTTTGTCCTGTCTGCTGTTTGGTGCTGGACAGGCAGTGTACAGAGGGTTTAAAGCAGCTTTAAACAGCTGGCATCTCATACCCTGATGAGAACAAATATAGTGAGTTTGTCAGCTTAAAAACCAAAACAGTGTGGTAAAAGACGCCAAAATCCTCTGTCCAGCTGAGGGGAACTGCAGAGTTCGGTGATAATTCCCTGTGGGTTCATCACTACTAACAACACTTTTCACACTATATTTAGACATTTCATCCATTATTAATAAAAAACCAGACCAGAACTGAATGGATCAATGGGGCCTGTACTGAACAATTTGTCTCAAAGTGTAGCTATTGATGATCAGGTGATGATCTAAAATGGTAAATTCACATGACTTCCTTGATTCCGTCAAAGTTGGACACTTGTTGTTTTGGTTGTGTTGTCACTGGAGGAGGCCTCTGATGTCAACGTGCATCCATATGCTTTTTGAAGTGGCAGTTACAGATCGATAGTGTACGTACAGGTTTAAATGAGACCCCCTCTTAGCACTGTTGGAAATGCTGAAAGGTGCCTGACCTTTAGATCTCCACATCCTTAACTGAGATGAAAGCTATCTGATTTATTCTAATCAAAAGACTGCTAAATACCAAGGTCAGACCCCCTGAACCAACCTTCATCCAACACAAATACACACACACACACTCCCTGGTCGACTCTCTGCGGACTGAGGAGCCAGGTGATCTTCCATGGGACCAAAGGGCAGGTGAAGGTAGCTGTGACTCAGAGGGAGATGTGGCATCGGCAGGCAAAGGTTTTAGCATGTGGCTTAATTGCAGCCTCTCCTGCTGAGCGTAATTAGCGTTTGCTGGCATGTCACTTCCTGTGGAGTTTCATTTATTAGACATGATGATTGGCTGAGGGATAAAACGCAGGGGTGACACCCCCACCTCCCCTCCCTGTGGGGAGGATGGGCGCAGCCAGGAGGGCAATAAAGAGAGGATCTCACCTGCTGAAAGCTCCCCTGCCTTGGATAATGACCCAATTAAGCCTGAGTTGTTTTTCCACTTGTAATGTTGATTATCTCACTCACCACTTTTCTCTCAATCAGTCCCTGCTTTTTTATCCTGGACTCCATTCTCAGTCTCTTCATCACCATTCAACATTTTTATAATCTTTTATTGGCTATGCTGTTTTACAGTAAAACATTGTGCATTCATTCACCAATAGCAGCTATGACAACAAAGACCAAACATCAGCTGATACATCAGTGTTTATGCATCCTAGCAGCACTGTGTTTATCTATTACTTCCTCCAGGGGGTTTAAGAACAACAATCTACATACTGACGCTACACAAATAAACGTCGAAGAAAAACTGTTTTAAGCTCCGTAGGCAGCAGCAAAGCTTGTGAAACGAGACACAGCAACTTGCCTCCAGTACACACGGCCATTAGTCGCACTCGACATAAAGAGGTCCAGTTGAAAAAATGCCTTGTCACCCTGCACACCTGCACAGATGCTTACAATTGTTCTGCTGATTATACCTAAGCTGTATCTGGGCACAAATGTGCTGAGGATTACATGAGCTCAAAACTCCATAAGGAATGTGTCTGATATCAGCTTACTCTCTACAAATACACCAGCTGCTTTGAGTGTCTTAGTTTTAAGTGTAGAAAAAAAGATCATGTTTACAATGAGAAATGTGCCCATAGCCTTTGGTGGATGTGTAAAATGCAGTTATGTGAGGCTACCTGTGTCAGTGATGGTGCAAAATGATGGTGATTGTCTTCGAAATGAATGAATGAGGGATTTCAGACACAGCCAGTGTGATAAATGTGAAAGCTGTCCTTCCCGAACATGTGCAGCTAAATTAACAGGAGTGTGAGGGAGATGTCAGTCAGGCAGTTAAGCTCTAATCAGGCTCAGTGAGGGAGATCATCTGTGCTGGTGTAGTGGGTGTGAGGGAGTTTTCAGACGCTCAGACAGCCCAGTCTCACATCAAAATGTGTAAAGTTGTAGATCTCCACAAAAACAATCTTCACTCTGGAAACATGACACATATTAAATAAACAGTCAGTATGCAAATATGTTTTATGTTTTCAGCGCTGATGATGCATGTTATTGTGCCACATTGCAATGTACGGAGGAAATGGACGAGCTCCTCACAGCTGCACAAAATAAACTCAATTAGAGCTACTACAATTAGTCAAGGAATCGATTAGTTGATCAAAAGAAAAGTTAGTACCACCTGTTTTCAGTTATTTTTCAAGCAAAAATGTTTAACATTTGCTGGTTCCAGCCTCTGAAATGAAGGATTTGACACTTTTCTTTGTCAGTTATGACAGTAAATCCACAGTCTTTGGGCTGTTGGCTGGACAAATGAAGTTATTTGAAGACGCCACTTTGAGTTTTAAGAATTGTGGTGAGCATTTTTCACAGTTTTTTGACATTTTATTCATCCAATGATTAATCGAGCAGTTGTGAAAATAATCGTTAGTTGGAGCTAAATGAATTGTGGTGGCAAGACAGCTACAGAAAGATCTTAAAATAGAAAAAATAAGTGTTAAATCTTTGGAAAAACAATGTGCCTTGTCTTTCTCAAGTTTAATTGACAGTGTGATTCCAGAATCTCAGTTTGATTGATTTCCTTTTACATACATGTTACTTCCTGTCATTATAAAATGTAAAACTCAGATTTTCTTGTGTACTTACTGACACAGAATTGGGACACACTTTTCGGTAGAAATCCCGCAAAGCTGCATTGTGCAAAGTGGCCTTTCGACTGAAATGGGATGAAATCCCACAACTGCAGATTTACTGGCTCAGTTAACAGAGTAAATGCCAGAGCCAGAGGTGACAAACTGTAACGTCTGGAAATGGTCACATAGTGTATTTAAAGATAATGTGACAACTATCATTCATGTTCCTTTGCTGTTTTTGTAGTATTGCTGTACAATAACCTTCAGTCTATTTATACAATGAAGGTTAAAATTTCAGTCCAACAATGCATGCACAGCTTTTTGCCTTCAGTGTTTATGGCCGGGTCACTACCCCAGGGACTGATGGTGGGTTATATAGTTAAGTGTTGCTCTGATTGAGGTACTTGCCTCTGGCAATAAAAGGTCAACATAAATGATTAATGAGAGGAAAATGTCATAAGGGAGAGTGGGGGGGCAAAAAAGGTGTAAGGTATGGAGAGGAATCCTACATTTTCCTCTGCTCTCTTTTGACTTTTTCCATACTTTTAATCATGCCAGCATTGTAGAATTTACAATGTATGTCTTTCATTAGTGAGTGAAGAGTGGTATGATTTGTTTGTTGCTTCATTGTTCAGCACAGCTGGTTTGCTGTTACATCACACAGACAAATCAATCACTGTGCTCAGGCACAGTTTCTGAATGTTGTTTATTGCTTTAACTGTGAGGTTGTGACCTATTGTATTTATTCAGATCAATGAAGACAGAATGCACTGAGACTCCCACAGAGGTGAGTCCACTAAAACAAGCTCACACGAGAGCTCTTTACCTCTAATTAGAACCCTTGGCAATTCTAATGGATGCCCTTATGAAAATATATTTAATGACCTGATGTCAGCAGGAGACCATCCGCTGATGTCTGATCCATCTCATTAAGAATCCACTGTACACGTGTGTATGTGCGTGTGTCTGTAACAAGAATATTCCTGACTGAACACAGACACACAACTATACTGCTGTTGTGCTTCTACATCTCATTCCTAATCCGCTCAGTTGATCACACCACAGGACAGTTTCACCACACACAGGCTACATTCTTTTAGTTGTCTTTATTGTAAACAGTGGTCATTCTGATGCACAATGATTAATACTAAATAATAATGATCTGTCTCAGTGGGAGATAACAGGAAACACAGACATAAAAAAACTGCCTATTTCAACATCACCAGTAGGACTATATAAACAATGATTACTCATGAGTACAAAATACATTTACGGTGTTCACATCTACTTCCAATTAAGATATAAAATTAAGACTGTCATGTTTTCCCCAGACGGTTCATTGCAGCACACTAATCAGTTAAAATCTTTAATCAACATTTTTAAATGACTGAGCTGTATTATGTCCAAATACTGCAAGAAAACTGTAACTACAATGTTCATTCACCACACAGTATTCTGAATATGTATATAAATCTACTAAGCTTTAATTTACAGCCACCAACAGTCATTTTACACAAATTATACTCCAGGTCTTCCTCACTGAACAAACAAAAAGACAACATTATGCAACATTATGTTTATCATATATACAGACAATACTGCATTATTTATAATCCACACTGATTGCACTTCTTACCTTTTTAAATAATATTACAAACACAGTTGAATAGATAATAGAATGCAAATGATTTATGGTGCAGCAGTCCATTTAACTGAGGTCTGTGGATGAAGCTGCCGCTATGTGAGGACTGCATTGATCAGCAGGAAAGTGGTTGTTATTTTTTCCCCTCTTTGCTCTGGTGCTCCCACGGCACAGGATCATTTTCGTCTGTGTATGATCCAGTCTCCCTCTCATGCCAGAACTGCTCCACATCAGGCAAGACAATCCCATCTTTGAGGCTCACCGTGTCTGCTTCTCTCCCTCCTCCTTCTTGCTCTGGCTGGGGCTGAGCCCCTCTGCTGGGACCCTGGTTGGAGCTTGATCGAAGGCACCTCTCCCCCTGCAGCTGGCCTGAAGTCTCTGGTCTGGGGCAAGGCGACTGGAGAGCTGTAGGGTTGTGAGGTCCGGGTTTTGGCTTTGGAGGAGGTTGTTTGCGTAGGGTGAGGCGCCTCCACAGACCCCGGTAGCCCTCTCTAAATTCCTCAGAGAGGAAGAGGACGATGAGAGGGTTCACCAAGGATAGAGAAAAGGTGAGCAGCTGAGCAGAGATGGTTAGAATAAGGGGGGGAGAGGAGAGGAGGGGCTGAGCTCCTTCAATTTCCTTCTCTGCAATGTGATGCTCCCAGACCCACACCACCCACTGTGGAAGCCAGAGCATAGCCATGGCCACAGTCAGGCTAAAGAGCATCAAGGTGAGCTTCCTGGATCTGATCTGTGTGCGCAGGTTCTGAGTCTTACTGGAGCGACGCTGGCACTGGCCGTACGCCTTCCAGAAATACATCAGGGCGAAGCTGAGAGGTGCACAGTAGACCCCCAGCGGGTATGCTTTGACATACACAGTCATGAAATCCTGGGCTTCGGGAGGAACTATCAGCACACATGCCAGTCCACGCATCCCTCTCTGCAGCCGAGCAAACAGCCAGTGAGGGATGGTGACAGAGCAGGCGGACAGCCAGATGAAGAAGAACACCACCAGGATGGAGCCCAGGTGGATGCTCACCTGCTTGGTGGGGTTGGACACATAACGGTAGCACGCTTTGGCCATAACAGCCACTGTGAAGCTCTTCGCTGCCATGCAGGACTGGAGGAACCAGTCAGCCGTCTTGCAGACCACCCAGCCCAGATTCCAGCTAGCTTTGGAGTAGGAGGCAGCCCTGAAAGGCACCGTAAATGCCAGCACCAGTCCATCAGCAAACATCAGGTTGAAGATGAGGGAGTTGATGAGAGATAGTTTACCCCTGTGAGCGTTGGAGAACAAGATGACCATCGCAGTGAGATTACAAGCCACACCCAAGATACAGATCACTCCCAGAATAGCCGGCACCAGGACCCTCAGCTCCCCGGGGTCCAGGTGTCGGTACGAGCCGCGTTCATTGAATGACCACTTGTCTATGGAGCTATTTACCACTGTCGCATTGTTCCCAATCAACTTATCCATCTTTTCCTAAAAGAAAGGAGAGGAAAAGTCAAAGGCAGCCAGGAGAAGAAAAAAGGTTCTGAGTAGAAGATTTCCAAAAATTTAAGTGTTCAAAAGAGAGATTTAATGTAGTAATAATGCTGCTCTGAATCTAAACCTGTTAGAGTATTTGTATCAGAGAAGATATCGATTGACGATCAATGATCACAGTAGAGCTCCTGTCTGTCCCCGGGTTTATCCTGACACACAGTGATGCAGCTTCAGCAGCTGGTTATAAAGATGCTTTTTGATTGACAGCTGCTGTCCCCAGCTGACAAAATGCACGTAGACTTCAGTCTCGCGGGGCCAATTAGAAAAACTGTGCATAATGTGCACAGTATGACAGATGAATGTTTTGGATTTCTAATTTGTGTAAATTTTTGTGAATTAGTGCTCATTACAGTGAGGTTTACTTTGGGAAACTAATGTTCAACTCGTTTTTTTTTTTTTTTTTTTTCTTTAAAAATCAGTGTTATTACAGCAAAGGCATTTTAGAATTTGTTAACAGAATATGAAGAATAACGTGAAGCATCCACCAGCGATCCAGATGGATTTTGTTATTTGTGTTTGTAGTATGAGCTGTCAGGGTGGGTCAGCAATCTTCACTTCGAAGCTGGATTTCTGCTCTGACAATGGTTCATTAGTACAATATGAATAAACATGAATAATTGAAAAAGAAATTAAGAATTGTGACAGTTTCGAGTAATTTGAAATCAACCACCAGCTGTGTCCAGTTGATGTCACTCATATTTCCTCCTCCTTCTTGCAACAGCCAGGCTTCCTTGTCGTGTCTTACTCTTTATCCACAAGAGGGCGTCCTTGCACCACAAGCAGCAATGAACACGCTGTAATCAGGATGATTCATTCAATTTGCATTCAGACTGAGTCAGGAGCGTGAACAGAGGAGGTCCAACCATGCGGGCTTTCAACTTGCACATCTTTATTCTTTTTTATTCAAAGAAAGTCCGGTAAGCATAAAGACTGCATGGTAATTAATTGCATTTCAATACATTCTGAGCTATAAAAGTTTTTTTTTCTTTTGTTTCAATTAGTGTCACAAAGGAGGTTGTTTAGAAGACATTACTGTTTAAAGGAATCACACTTAATAATTCCCTGATTTCACAGAGTTCACTTAGACCTTTGACTGCTTTCCTTTATGGGAGTTGGCTCTTAAAACAAATCTGAGACAAGCGAGGATTTCTAAACTCATCTGAGCGAAGCGCTCAAAGACAGCCTGTGACTGTTCCACATTACCCATGTTCAGCAAGAGGAGGAACGTGGACAGGCACCGCAGCAATCTCACATCAAACGTTTTTAAACTGGCTACTTCTGCAGAAAACCTAACATTTTACTTGCATAGTACCTCAGATGATCTGTAGATGTTCAAATATCTATGTGCAGGCTGCCAGTTTGATCACAATCTGATCCAACGCATGCAAAGACAGCTATGCTAGCATCATGTTGCGCCAAGAAATCTCAAGTTTGAGTTCAATGGTTCAACATGAAAAGTTTACACTTCTACCATCGACAGATCATTTTCAGCGCTATGCAAATAAGGCAAAAATGTAATGAGGAGGTCAGTGGGGTTTTTTTTCAATAGGAATTTTGCAAAAACAATTTTATGTGGCTTTGTCGTGTCTCCTGCAAACTGATGACATCAGACTGACTGCAATGTGATAAGAGCAACAATTATTTTGTACATATCACAGCGTCCTCCCCTGAACTCATACAAGCATGTAGCCGGTGCTTTAATGTAATTTTGACTACATTACCTCAAGCACTTTTTCCACTTGGGACCTCAGTGGTGCTTTTTTTGTTTTTGTTTATAGAGAAAGAGGAAAAAACAAAAAAGAAAAATTCCTAAGTTAAGATTTCACTTGAAACATTCACACTCCTGCCTTGTACTCAGTCCCCTCCCCTCCCTCCCTCTCCCACTACATCAAACCCCACATACCAAAAGAAGGCACCACAGCTTCTAAACAGACTCATTGACTGAGAGAAGGACTCAATAAAACAACAGCATTAAATAAAACCATTGACACAGCCTAGAAGGGCTTCATTCACATTACAGACTACAGCAGTCTCAACAGGGAGACACAGAATTGGTACTAGAAAGACTGACCACGTTGTGTCACAGGCAGAGAAAACTCTCAGTTTCTGGGATCAACAGTCTCGTCCTCTTTTATAGGAACTCTGCAGCCTGTTGTCCAAAACTTTGCCCCAGTTAGAGGCCGCAGGGTCGATCACATGCACTGTAGCATGAGCAGATTGAAAGAGAGGGGGCACTGTTGCTACATGACACTGAGCCGCGGTCATGTAAGCTGGGTGTCTGTCTGTGTGCTCTACTTTATGTTCAGTGTAACATCCAACCCCTTTCTTCAGGGTCCAGAGAGCTGCTACATTTCATTCATGCAGCAATCCTCTTGTTGCATAAATGCACAGGATTCATTCCTCCAGGTGCCCGCATGGCTAAATAAATTAAATTAGAAGTCACATTGAAGAATGAAAGTCCATTCTTGATTTTGATTTCCGAGGAACCCTTTTCCTCAAATTGTATCCAGGTTGTATCAATTTCCCACTTCCCAAAATTCACACTGGATACTCATCTCTGCATTTCCCCTCAGCAGAGCGACGAAATTCAAGAGCGGCAGCAACAAGACACAGGGAGAGGAGGAGAAGGATGTAGATAAGGGCTCCATCTCTCTCTTTCTCCAACCCAGCCCTTCATGTGTGGGGGTCAGGAGTCAGCAGGGGCAGATTGCCCTTTAGTTGACCTTGTCTTGGAAGATGTATAAGTTGTTGGTGGCCGCTACAGCGATGATGTTCTCATGTGGGTGCCACGTAGTGTGAAGGATCTTCTTGCTGAAGTCAAGGCTGTCTACACTGATCTCATCCTTACGACGCTTCCCACCTACACACACCTGAAGGACAACAGCAGGGAAAAAGAGGCGTTAAAATATGAGTGTGCGCAATTTGTAAAGCATAAATTAACAATGATTTCAGTGACGTTGAAGTAGTATTAATTTCAGTTTTGCCCACAGTGGGACACCAGAACAAGCTGTCAAACACAGCACTAATATAATAGTATATTATAACCTGATAGTGAAGTAGATGTGTTTGCAAACAGCCTATTATCCATTCAGGAGACAGGGAGCAACACTAGCATTCATTTCTTGCCCCCCAACAATTAAGTCTGATATTCACTCTCCTTTTAACTCTGTTTTGGTCTCTACTAACCCTTAAGGGATATACAGGTTTGTGGCTCTTAAGCTGCTAAATGCTCCGCTATGATCAATTTAATGATACATTTGTCTGCTTGCCATTTGCGTTACAGATCATGCGCAGTGATTTCATTGGAGCTTTTATTGCCTAAAACAGCTGCCACTCATGAGAGTGGTGAGAGTCACTCAAAAGAGCTGAAAGGTGCTAAAATGCTCCGTAGAGCTCAGAGGAACGTCAAAGTCAGGTGACAGTTCTCTCTGTGTGGCTTCACTTTGAGGGACCCCTTTCACATGTAGTCGCTTGATCAGCTGCTCATATTAAAATATTGATTTGTGCAGCTTTAACCTTCATTCGTTTACTGGCACAGAAACAATGTAAAACGAACAAAAGAGGCAAAATATCTAACACTACTATATATTCTTGCTAGTTACATGAATGTCACACTTTTATGGCTTGAGACTGACAATGCAGGTGTATTTTGACATGCAATTTCTGGATCATAATAAATGCTAGCTTATCTATGGAGAGTACCAGTCATCAGGATGTCTAAAAATAGTAATTTGAAGCCAAGTGAAGGCCTCTTAAGTTTTCCTCACTCAAAGAGATAAGCTGTCAGTATAAAACAGCACATCTAGATGGCTTAAAAGCAGGACTTTAGGATAGCAGGTCGCTTGTATTGATGAACACTGCTGTACCTTGCGAGGCTTGAGAATGGCTCTGGGTTTGCTGTTCTCCCTGGACGCCTCCAGTGTGACGTCACGTTTAGTGTTCCGGTCAAACATTCGGAAGAAATTGTTATAGGAGCCGGTCATTATGACGCTGAGGAGCAGAGGAGGGCAAAGGGTTACTGAGATGACATGGATTGATGCTTGGATGAATAGGATGCATAAGAAATAAATGTTACCTATCTGATCCATTCCAGACACACTCAAACTTGTCAAAGATGCAGTCATTCTCATACAGAGAACAAAGTTTGCCTCGTAAATAGTCGTGAACCTGAAAGACAAATACAAACATGACTGCCTGAACCGTCAGTGGATTATTGCAACACTTTTCCAACATCTAAAGTTCGTCACATTGCTATACAAGCATAAGCTGCACTGCCATATGCTCCACTTTCAGTAATCCCTCCAGACCTGGGGACCTACGCTAAGATGCTAGGTAGCAGGTGGAGGCGGAGCTGGAATTGGACAGAGAATCCCTTGAGCCCAGCTGACAGTCTTATCAATCATGACCTGCCTTCCCCGGATCAGACAGTGTGGATCTGACCCCGGCGACCACACAGTGGGAGGTTTGCCCTTCAGGTTGCATTAGGACCACCACTATCTGTCTTTTTATGGACAGTCAGCTCAATAAGCCCTCCTGGGGTAATCGTTGAAGATGACACGGTTACAGATTGGCAGGGTGAAAGAGGATTATGTTGAGTGATTAGGGTGAAATCAATAAGTTTTGATGTGATCTCGGGTTAAGAATTATCTTTGGAGCCTTCAAACTGTCCAATGGGCACATAAAAGCACGACAAAAGCTCACCTGGTACGTCTCTAGTGGTTTGTTCTCCATCTGAAGGTCCCACACCTTGACAGTGAGGTAGTCCCTTGTCATCAGGTAGCGCCCGTTGTGGCTGAACTTCACGTCAGAGATGGATGAGATGATTTCAGAGAAAAAGGAGCGAGTAGAGGGATCCTCTGGCTCCTCAAAGTCTGTGAGAAAAAAAACAAACAAGAAGCAGTCATCTTCTGACAGAGTACACATTTTACACTGTAGGAGGTCGCTGCTTTTAAGTGTATGTTTCTCCTCCTGCAAGTCTTTTAATCATTCGTGGCAATAAAACACAAAACAGATTTTGTTTGGGGTGGTGGGGGCCGTCATTAGCGAATGATAACAGCCACAACAATGCCTGGATGCGGGGTTTGCTGCCGCAGCTGCATCTCTTCACAGTGTTATTTCTGTGTGTGTTTAGGGAGGCAGTCGTGGGTCAGCATGCTGGGTAAATATTGGTTATGATTCATATTGATTCTGGCAGCTGCTGATCTGTGTGCAGGCCAGCACGCTGGGGATAAGAGCCAGGCATTCCATCGTTAGCTGTCAAGTTATTGTTCCTCCTCCTCTTTTTCCTCCCACCCTTCCTCCCCTCTCTCTCCTCTCCGTCTTTCCAAATATGCCCCCACTCCCTCCCCTCCACCCCCCTCCCTCCTCCTCAGCTGAGGCCTGGAGAATAGCTCTGTGATGTGCCAATGGGGAGTCTAACAAGGGATGCGGTGTGAAAGATGAAAAATGGGGGGATGAGGAAGGGATAAGAAAAACAAATCAATGTCAAAGTGTTGGGCCCATTTGAGCCCCGCTGGAATTGTGTGTGTGTCAGTGAATGAGTGTTTGAGTATGAGTGGGTGTGCGCAATGTGTGCATGTATATATGCATGTGTGTGTGTCCCTGCCCTTCCTCCTGGTGTATAATAGGGTCCCTGGGGAGTCGGCATGGGGGCTGCTTGGTCCCCCTCTCTCTCTGTCCTGGAGCTCAGTGCTTTGGCAATCCTCTCCTATCCATTCATTCATCCATGCATCCATTCATTCATTCATTCATCCATCCACTCTCATTCTAACGCTGACTGATACCAGCAGCCTCCAAGATTTACAGGTGTGGGAGGGGATACAGTCAGTTTGTGTGTTTGTGCTGTTTTATGTCGAAGGTTCAGGAAGTTTTGTCTGTGTGTGTGTAAGTGTGTATATGTGTGTCAAGGGAAGGAGGAGCTGTGTGTGGATGTGTGGGAGGGAGGGCATTATACATCGCTCTGAGCTATACACGTTCATGCAGTGAGACAGTAGGTCCGCATAAACAGACCTATCCTTAGGCTAACGAGAGCACCTGCCTGCTCTGCCAGTGTGTGTGTGTGTGTGTGTGTGTGTGAGTGTGTGTGTGCACACTGCAAGCACCTGTCAACTAACGGCACGTACATGTCAATATCAAACAGTCAGAAGGCGGCTGTGAATACCACATCATTAAATTTCCTCCCAAATCCAAACATTTCTTCTTATTTAACCCTCAAATGCACATGTGAAATTCAACAGGCCTTGTTAGCACATGGTCCAGTGAATGCATCGATATGTCTGAGGAAATGACTGACATTATTGAACAACAAGGTGTGTCCATGAGGGACTAATGCGATTGCTCTTAAGCCATTGATTTCCCAGCCAAAATGTCAATGTATTCATTATTCATTCGACCAAAGTGTACGCATGCAATGTTAAGCTTTAGAAAAGGCCATGCATTGTTTGAAACACACAGGGAGAATTATTGATGGGTTATCAATCCTGGCATATTGAGCAGGGGGGAGGCTGCTTGTCACAGCCCCACAAAGGTGGAGCTGAAGCAGAAACAGTGAGTATGAATATTACTTTCTGTTTTTCATCATTCTGCTGTGGGCATGGATTTACAACTTTAGATGGACCTGCAGAGCTCTCATCTCTTTCCACCCTCCCAATTCATTTCACGCTATCTCATAATACCACTACTCAGTGAGCACACTGAGGCCATTTTCTCTGTGTGGTTTCAGGGAATGTGGGGGTTTTGATGGACATGAATAGGACTTTACACTCTACAGTTACACACAAATTACACACAGTGGGTTTCTTAAGACTGGATTTAATGTTTTTAAGACTCATTATCTTAATTTGACTGTTTTAAGGGAAACAAAATAATTCAGTCATTAAGTATTTCACTTCAGTTCAATACAGTGCAGCTATTTATTCCGGCAAGGCCGACTGTATGCAGAAGCTTGCTAGAGGGAAGGTTTAGGACATTTAGATGAAATAAATAAAGAAATTATGAAAAAAATTCTAATAATCATGCTAACTCTCGAGTTTTACAGCAATGATGGGGAAATTCTGACACAATGAGGCACCACAGAAAAAACACAATCATTAACACAATAGAACAAAAGCATCACCTGAAAGAAACTCTATAAAGTTTTGGCTTCTTTCTTTGTAGTTTTTCCCATGATACACTCTGGTACTACTGGTACTCACATTTGCAGTGTTTGTCGCAGAGCGCGGCCTGTCTCATGTCACACAGACGTATTGAGCCCTTGCTGCTGCTGTAGGCAAAGGTGTGACACTGCTGGGGATGAAACTCTGCTGAGGTGATCACCTCCGTCAGCTCCTCCATGTTGGCTGGCTTGATGTCCACAATGTCTGAGAGACAGACACTAAGGAACAACTCCAACTGTGGACATTGGATAGCTAATGCTGTGAAGACCTAAACTCTCAAAAAATCACTAGACTTTTAGGACTGAAAAAAGTGACACATTTTTTGTACAGACAGTCTCAACAAACGGAGATTACAAGACCCGGGTGAGAGGATACTGAAGCTGCGATCAGTGATCTCCAGGTTCCACAGGTTCACCCTGAGGTCATCAGTGGAGATGAATGTCTGAAGGTCGGAGTTGACAGAGATGGAGTTGATGTGGTAGGTGTGGGCATTGCTGAATACACGCCTGGCTGTAGCCTCGACCATCAAGTCCATAGGCTGAAGAACCGGCACCTATCGGTGAAAACAGGTCAGTCAGTAAGAGGGAAAGGAGAAACAAAGAGATCTGCAAGAAAAAGATTCAACTTGATGTTTCGCAACACTGATTCAATATTTTGTGCATTTTGATGCTGGTTTCTTGAGGCCTTCTTAGATATTCATCTCTGTATGCATGGATGTGCATGCATGTCGTGTGCATGAATTGTGTGTGTGAAAATGCTGCATGTGTGTCTGTGAACCACAACAAGATGACTCCAGGGATTCATGTGACATTTACTCCACAAATCTTAATGAAACAGAGACAGTGACTGAGGGGCTCCAGGGCTGTTTGATGAGCTGTTTCAATCAGACTATGAATATCTGTTTGCTGCACAACTACTCTGTGATCACACCTCCCTCTCTCTCTCTCTCTCTGTCTGTCTCTCTCTCTCATGCAAGTGCTGAAGAAGTCAGAGAAAGAGAAAGAGAGAAAGCGAAGGAGGTGGAAAGGGAGATGGCCCAAGGGCATCGCTAGGCCCTGCTGAGGAATGATAACTGAACTCTGCAGAATTAAGGCAAGCTCACGCACACATACACATGCACAGTTGCACAGTGCTGCTCGGGCTTCAAAGACACCCAGCACCAGTCTGCATGCAGCCCCCCGTTGGCCAGATAAAACCCAGACAAAGAGAGAAGGGAGGGGAGGGAGAGAGGAGAACAAATCGACTGCTTCTTCCTTTTTCTCTCGTCCGTTGCTGGCACTGACAGAGAGACATGGCAGCCCAGCAGGCTGCTGTATCTCCATGGGTGTCACTTCATTTCCATGTCTTTCACTGGCTGTCCAGAGAGACATGGAACGTATTAACCCATAACCCCAAACCCTGACAGTTACAATGTTCAGCTTGCTCAAAATGACCTGCTGGATTTTCTTCCTTACAGTATGTAAAACAGAACAGTTTAAACTGAAATATTTCTGTTTTAAAAAGAAAACAAAAAAAACAAATATTCTAAGAAATATATTCACAACACAGAATTTTAAACATCTTTTAAAGCAGCGCATCGTAATCAGATAAAACACAAGATAGACAATTTGTGTTTGAACGGGAAACTGAATGACAGACTTTACACGGTACAGTAAAGAGTATTTATTGTTCCGTTTTTTAGACAGTAATTTTTAGAGAGTAATTTTCGAAGCTCTTCCCTTTCCTCTTCTGCTTTCTCCACCTGCGCAGATTTCACAGCCTCTAAACACGATTGCCACAGTCCGGCCTGTCCTCCAGGTTGCTATGATCCCCTGGCCAGCCAGACAAAGAGGGACAGACACGCTGAACACAGCACTAATCTACTATGGCAGACACACACACACACACACACACACAACACACACACACACACACACACACACACACACACACACACACACACACACACACACGCTGTTCTATGTGCCTGCCTGCTTTGTGTGTAAATTAAAGAGGTAGTGGAGTGATAAGAATTCGGGTGGGGTGGGGGGGGTGATCCCTTCATGGTCTTCAACTCACATATTGATCACTCATTCTCACTTTCTTCTTCAAAATTGTCCAACGATGGTGTGTCAGTGTCATTTATCAGTACTGAAAGTGAGCAGGTAATTTAAAAGGAAAACTGTACCAGCTTTGACAGACACAGCACACTACACGTTGTCAAGACATTTAAGGAAGATTAAAGGCTATCGTAGCATAATGGCTGAACGCTAATTTTTGATTTAATCAGCTTGACTGAGCTGCACTTATTCAGACTTCAGACCACTCGGCGTGCAAACTGAGGACAGACCTTTTCCACAGATATTTTGTCACATGTCACAGTGGGAAAAGCACAAGTGCTAATTATAAAAATGAATGATGGCTGAATTCCATTTAGCTGCTTCAGTTTTAGGGTCCTTTTAAAACTTTGGCGCCTTTGGCTTTCCAAGTCATGATTTTCTCATTTTCCTGAGCTGCTGAATTGCCTTTTGAGGGCTCAATGTTGGGAAATACAATCATATTTGTTTGTTCATTATAAAGCTACCACCAGCACTCAGTTAGCTTAGCTTAACATAAAGACTGGAAACAAGGGGAAACAGCCTTGCTCTCTAAAGGTTGCAAAATTCACCTAGGGTTAACTCACTAAATAACATCTAGTTATATCTAATTTAAGTATAAAAATCCATTGTTGTGTTTTTACAATTAAACGTTTTATTTGTGAGCTTTAGAGGTGCTGGTAGTATTTTGTTAACTGTTGGCTCTATTAATCTTTCAGCAAGAAAGCAAATAAGCAGATTTCCAAGTGTTTGCGTTTTGTTAGGAGGATAGTACGATACGCTCTTTCTATATGAATAATATGAATAATAAGACAAAAGACAGATATTATATAGATGATAATATAGAACAAAATGTGAAAATATTTAGATTATTATTCTCACTGGAAGTATGTCATGTAAATAAAATCAAGACATCAAAAGACATCATGAAATAAAAATATCAACGGAGCGCTTAAATTCGATATGGGTGAGTTAAATACTGGGACCATGATGACTTTGACAGCGCTGTAGTTCACGGTGCACTTTGGGGAGTTAAAATTCTCCACCTTTATTAAATATTTATGGAAACAGTTATAGCGAGTTGACATATTTCACATTTCTAAGAAATTAACACATTAATATTGCAGTCTTACAAGCTTCCATTTTCTTTCTCTGTCTCTAAAAGAGGCCTGAATGAGTTTGAAGTGGATTGTTTTTGTTTCCATTCAAAATTAATCTGGAATTTTCAGATTTTTTTTTTTTTTTTTCCAGATCAAAACCTCCAAGCAAAGTAGTAAAATCTTAACCTGACTCCATGGGTGGAGTTAGACCTGAGAGCTCTTTTTGACCTCTTACCCGTAGCGAGGTGATGGTCGACGGGTTTCTGATCCGTCCATCCTCGTCCTTCAGGTTGTAGCCCTCCGGACGCTTGTCTCTCTCACTGATTTTCCACAGCTTCACTGTCTTGTCTGGGATGGATACATCACACAAACACACACAACACAGACACACACAAACACAAAATACAGTTAGATCATCGCTACAGTGAATCTCACATATAAAATGGATGCGGGGGGTTGGGCGGCCAATCTGGCATGTAGCTGGGCAGGAGCCAGCGAGAATGATGAATGGCGGCTCCTGTGAACGCTCTGATGTCACTGATATCAATCTACAAGTTGCGTACATTTCCCGGCCGCTGTACACGCTCCCCCTGAAAAAGCCATCTGGGTGCTTTTCAATTCGGCATCACACAAACACCAGTTACATCTCATCTTCTCGGTCTGGTGAGGGGGGATGGCGGCAGCAGTCAGGTTGCTGTTTTTTTTTCTTCTTTTAATTTCCGCTGTGAATATTGGTGTCAGAGCAGCGAGGCCATCGCCACAGGACCCTCTGCCATCTGCTCCAGCCACCGCAAGCACTTCTGTAGCAGCCATGCATGAAGCCCACAATCTGCAAGACGTCTCTCCTCTGATGTGTGTGTGTCTGTCTGTGCTAGCTTGCATGTATGTTGTGCGGTGGCACATGCTTTAATATATGTGTGTGTGTGTGTGTGTGTGAGTGTGTTCCTGCCGTGGCAGCCATGCATGAAGTTCTCAATCTGAAACGCGTCTGCTGGTGGTGCTTGCTCAGCCAAGCGAAACACCAACACATTTAATAGTCAAAAAGACATTTCCATGTGATATGAATAATATCTCCTGTTACATCAGCTGTTTATCTGCCCATTCTGCAAAGTGGAGAATTAATCATGCCTTCTGTTGACACTGTTACTGAGTAACAACAACTCCATTCCCACTTTCAAACACACTCCCTTGACAGATGAATGGTTTCTTTGACTGTTATGCCACTTGAGTCACTCCTGCAGTACCAGGGTCCCCTTAGCGAATGAACTGACCATTGGTGGATAGCAGGAAGTAGGCGGCATTCTGCTGAGGAAGCCATTTGATCTTGTTGATCTTCTCCTCAATCTCCAAACTCTTCAGGTAGTCAAACTCTGGCTCGTGGCTCTGGAATGTGCTGTAAACGTTGTACTCCCCTCTACGCTGGGGCTGACTCTTACTCTGCAACAGAAGGACAGAGCCAGAAACATTGTGAGAGATTGGCCTGTTTGCTGTGAGCTCTAGACAATCACATATTGGTTCATACAAATTTGTTATAATGAGTTTAATTCCTGAACAAGATGTCCAACAAGAAATTTCCCCTTAGGAAGCTTCAAAGTTAGATGATGAATCCTAACTACTCATCCCATGGCAACTTGTGCTAAATTCTTTGGTTTATACACACCCGCAAATCTAATAACATTCCTGTTATCAGTGTTTAATCAGCACATGTTGGCATGCTAACTCGCTGAGCTGAGAACACTGTAAAAATGATCCTAGCTAAATGTCATCATGTTAGCATTTTCACTGTGAGCATATTAGCATGTTGATGTTAGCATTCAGCTCAAAGCACCACAGTGCTAGCATGCCTACAGACTCTTAGTATATAGCATCATATATATGTTTTGACTGGCTTGATCTAGCACTCCATTGCAGCTACAGTTTGTGGCACATTTACATTGATATATTAATTTTTAATATTATATTGATATATTTTTATATCAATATAATGCTGCTCCAAATGTACAGTGCGCCATGTGCACATATTTCTCTGTAATTCAGTGTAAAATATTTGGTATCATTGTAAAACTTAATGCTTTAACTGGAATTCAGAATAAATATTGGTGGCTTAAAACAAAGCTTCATCATGTAACATGAGTTTATAATCATTGCTGCACTGAAGCTTCTTGGCGGTCAAAGTGATTTTTTATATTTGCTATATTTACTGCTGGATTTCCAGCTGACTGTCCTTTTCAAACATACATCCTTTACTAGTTAACTAAAAGCAAACAATCAAACTTTAGTGTTTCAAGGCTGTCACATCCTTTCAGCAGAAGGGCAGCATAATTAGTGTTGCATTGTTGGCATTTCCTACCTCCTGCTCCCTCTGGAAGACAACCACTCTGCCTCCTTTATCCCCGGTGGCCAACAGCTCCCCCGATGAGTTAAACTCGACCGTTGAGATAATGTCAGCTGCAACACAGGAAGCAGAGCAGAGAGGGGGACAAAATGTCAGTGTGGATGTGCACAAAACCGTCTACGTATCGGGCAGACAAGAAGGAAGATTTCAGTGAGATCTGGTAGAGTGACTTCTGCAAAACATGCCAGGGGAAGGGAAGAGGACTCTCATGACCAAGCCACAGAGGGCTCTCTGGCATAGATACCCTAGTTTGGTTAAATATGGGTTAGAAGAACCCACTGGATGAGTCAATGCATGATATCAACCAAATCAGCACCTCATCTCATTGAATCGAGCCAATCTGTGTCATTTAATTGCACTACTGCTTTTTAGAGGACGCTGCAACCACACTAATAATGCCATTCACCTCTCTCCTCCAGGCTGCAAGACCTCATGCTGCTCAGTGACTCTCCTGCTCCTTCATTAAAAAACCCAATGATGAACCTTTAAACCATGCCCTTTCTGCAGCTGATATATGTCTATGCCTGTGTGGCATACTTTTTAACTTTCAATCTATGCAGTACATCAACAGGATAACAAAAATATAACAGCTATCAGATAGAACTGCTCCATTTATACTCCATTGCAACATTTCTCAGTGTCTCTGCATAGCTACAGTTTCACCAAAAGTAAATAACAGACACCTACCCTTAAGGTAGCTTTTCCTCTCCTCCTCAAAGACATACATCTGCCTGGATTTAGGAGAGGCTAATGGTGACTGTAATTATTATACAGCCCTGGGCTAAAAAGGCATAGCATAATGTCTGTCACACATACAGACACACACACACACAAACACACACACACCACAGCAGAGGCTAGCCCTCTGTTTAACAGTGACAATAATATTAGCTAGAGAAAGCGAGAGAGAAAGAGAGAGAGCTTGTTGTTTTGTACCCCCCACGCCCTCTGTGGACCTGCTACTGGCGGAGCGCTGAACAGGAGAGGGGAATGTTGCTATGGAGACCGTTTCCATCTCTAGCGGCAGTCAGAGGGGTGTATATGCGTGTGTGTGTGCCAATAGCTCTCAGACTTAGTTGCTGATGCTAGCTGTAATTCAGCAGACAGAGAGTGCTGCAATAGAGTGAAAACCTGCTACTGCATCTGGGGGAGTGTGTGCAGTTCAATGCAACACACAACTTCAGACAATAGGGTCCCTGTAGAGAGGCTCATCTCTTCACATCAAACTGCCGTGCATGGTGGAAATGACTAAGCGGCATATCTTTGAAATCTATGTGTGTTTGTGTGTGCACGCGCTCCCCTTGATTCATTTAATTGTAAAAGCCACATTCAGTGATGAGGCCAGAGGGATTCTTATGACCATGTGTTGATAATGATGTGAGGTTGGAGGGAGATGGGAGGATCCTAATCATATTTCAATCTCGTAACTAATAATGTTTCAAAGACAAGACACACTCTGACCTAATTACAACCTGGAAGTACCTCACTGGCACACCACATACACCATCACAACTGCACATCTCTCATTCTGCACCTTTCTCTCTTTCTGTATCTGCATGCATCGACCTCATGTATGCACACAGCTGCATAGTGCAGCCCTCCCAGCGTGCACACACACACACACACACACACACACACACACACACACACACACACACACAATGGTGCCTTCTCTACCACCATCAGGCCAAAGCCACTGGTGTGAATCAAATGGAATTGGCTTAGTGGTCAGCTTTCTTGAATCAAAGCTTTTCTCTCTCTCTCTTTTTGTCCTTCATACTTTTTATCTTCTCCCCTCTCCCTCTCTCCTTCTCTCATCATCAACACATTAAGCCACTGTGGAGAAAACGTAATTGATGGTTCCCATTTAACGAGTTTACACACGGATACATCCTTCAATCATCTCACTAAATGAAGAATTGGGGAGAGCCAGTGAAGCTGAAACTCTGAGTAACATGATGGAATGCTTTGCTAAAAATGAGTTCTTCCTCATGCAAATGTATTCAAACCACACAAGGCAATCTACACAACCCAAGCCACTGATGGAATTGTGTTTGAATACAGTGTTTTCTGATAAAATTTCATTTTAGGGAACTAATTGATTTGCAGGGGAGTCGCAGGTGGGCAGGGTCTCTGTGATGATTTCTGCTATGTGAACATCAGCAGGTTCATGGGGGACTGGAATTAGCAGTGGACTGGTGATTCGGCTGATCAAATGTGTACTTACACACACTTGCTCCCCGACCCCCCACACACACACACACATGTGGCTTCATCAGCAGACCACAACCAGATGAAGCTCATAAATCCTGTGGCCAGTCAGGTCTGACACAGACAGGTCAGCGCTTCTTGATGCAGCAGAGGGATGCTCAAGATAACACACATCCATCACCAGTAATAACACAGACAAGCTTGTTGGCCTGCCGCTGTGAGGCATGTGTGTAACTGTATGTAGGACTGAAATAAAACAGGCATGGCACAGCTGTTATCTGGATCTATTCACCAATCAGAACCTCAATAACTGCCCTTCAGCATGTGATATAGAATATGGACTGAAACCAATTGGATGGAAACATAGATATGCATTGATTCTGGAATGAAAACCGGGCCTGAGGAGCCAGATACATGGGTGGGGAGCGGGGATATTGAATGTATTTATAGATGCCCGAGCATGCAACATCTATCACGCATAACAGAAAGGGCCACGAAAAGAAGTGAGGGGGGGGAGTCTGGGCAGGGAGGTTTTTTTGCACAAACTAGGTCAATAAAAGATTGCACAGTGAGTTTCATCAGCACAGACACAAGCAAAGACCAAAATAGGAGTACCCTGGCTAACCTCTAGACAACATATAATCCTGTGAGGGGTGAAAAAAACAAACAAATACAAATTGAGGCTTGATCCTGTGCCACTGGAGGGTTGTGTAAGACAGACAGGCCCAAAATGGTGTGCCTGCATGGAAAGCTAGTTGCGTAAGTGTTGTGCAGTAATTCCAGGTAGAGGGAGGGACGTGAGCAACATGGTGTCGTGTAAATGCTTTGTTAGGGTTCGATGTGGAGAGGAGAGGATTACAGCACTTGTGCTGAGCTGCCTGCGTCAAAGGATCAGGCTGGGGGATAATTCAGGTCCGTTCTCTCTCTCGCTCGCCGCTCTCGTTCTGTCGACGATAATCAACAATACATATCAATCTGCGCTTCTTTTTTTTTCAAAAACATGAACACACACGCCTTTATCGCAAATTCTGCACGTGAAGACTGAGCGCCACCACTTCCATGCTGAATAAGCAGCTGATAACGGCTTCAGTTCGCACCAGCAACAATGGAGATCAATCACATTTTTAAATAAACCCTCCTACCTACTGGTCTGGTATCCAGCCATATGATTAAGGGTTTATGAGGCTTTATTAGCAGCACACAAAGCAACTGAGCACAATGCAGCTCTCTTCATCTGAAGAGCATGACTCTTTGTAAGATCTGGAGTGAACAAGCTAATTAACCTGGTTTCTCCAGGATCAGCCCCTTGAGAATGAGACAGAATGTGTGTACTAGTGTTTCGTCCGCATGTGTTATGTGTGTGTACCCTTTCTCTTTTGCGCGTGTGTGTATGCGTGTGTGTGCTTGCTTTTCTGCATCCCCGCACTCCGGGGAGTTGAGGGTGAAATGGGCGAGACGTGTTACTGCTTCACTTCTCACACTTCATTAACACGTCGCCGTGGCACACATCTGACTGCAGACACAACACAGGACAGGGCGAAACAAGAGGAAGAGGTGAAAAGCAGTGAAATCAGCGATCGATTCCTGCGTTCACTAAGATGAATACCAAGAGGGATCATTTCATATGCTTGTTATTTGGTATTCTCTTAGAAATTGAAGATGTAGGAGGGGGATGGTGGGGAAGTGTTGGGGGCTGCATAGAATTATAATCCACCACCAAAACAAAAGCTCTCTCTCCCTCTCTATCTGTCTGTGCTGCTTTGGTACAATCCCTTTCATCTTCCTGTTTCCAAGGCTGGAGTGAATCAAAGACTCGCAGGCTTCTGTACAGACTGAAATCCTGTATCTACAGTGACCTTATCACCAAAAACATGAAAGATTCCGAGTGACGCTGCTTCCTCGACAGGGCACAGGAATTAGCTATCAAAACTTACAAATGTACCCCATTATAAAGTCCTGAAAGGTCGAACGCTGCTCAGCCTTCAGGCTAGCAGTGCAGCGAATGACTCACATAAAGCACATCTATCACAGCAGCACCTTAAATCTACTGACCACGAAGTCTGCTGAGAAATAGGGTATTTTTATTAATCGTGCTACAGTAGCAACACCACGGGTATTCTTCAATAAATTCTCATTAAAATTTCATGGAGCAGCAGCCTTAATAAGAAGCTAATCAGGGGATGAAAGCAGCTGCTGAATAAGGAGTGTGACTCGCCCCAACTTCACAGCTTGCCATTAAGCACCCGCCACCCCCACAACACCCCCACGCATGCACATAGACATTATCTTTCTTGCGCTATGTTTTGAGGTGGGGTTCTGCGTTTTTGAGTGTTTCGTAGTGAATAATGGATGGGACCTGGGGGTATGGTGGGCTAAGTCTTTTTATGCCGGGGTCCTAAAGTGTGGCCCCAGGCCGTTTGCCTTGGCACAGGCAACCAGCCGCTGCTCTGCTCTCATCAGCAGCTGCAATAAAGGCTGTGAGCTCTCTGTTACAGGACTGCATCAGTATTCAGTGGGACTAGAGGGGTCACATCACACACACAAGCTTGTACTCGCATCAGACAGACATATAAGCAGCAAAGCAGAAAGAGGGAGAGAGAGAATGAGAGAAAGAGGGGGTAGGGGAGAGAAGGAGGAAGGGATTACATGTCTTACCAATAGATCTTTAGGGTCATTGTTCCGGTGGCTAAATTGTAAAGGACCAGAAATCAATACCAAAGCAGACATTAGGTAAGGTCCTACCTCGCAGCACGGAAGCTATTTACATTTTAACACCCAATGTGGTGTTCTGCTAGTTGACAATTTCATCCATTATAAACACATCCATGATGCAAATTATGAAAATTAACTGAGACCCATGTTTCAGTTCAGTCCATTGACACAATACACACTGATATACACAGCAGCAGTGAGACAGCAGCCATCCATCCTGTTACCATTAACAATGTGTCATCTGCAGGCAGCTGGCGAATGCAAATCAATCTGTAATATAATCTTCGTTCATCTATACAAC
Source organism: Chaetodon trifasciatus (assembly GCA_037975065.1). Classification (NCBI taxonomy): domain Eukaryota; kingdom Metazoa; phylum Chordata; class Actinopteri; order Chaetodontiformes; family Chaetodontidae; genus Chaetodon; species Chaetodon trifasciatus. Next base: position 4,281,145 of record JBBMOE010000010.1, on the reverse strand, counting down.
AACGATGTCTGGAAACTTTAAGTTCAGGTTGAGAAGACTTTGAAATTTCATGCTCCGCTATGGATGACCAGCACGGTTTTCTTCGCACACACACACACACACACACACACACACACACACACACACACACACACACACACACACACACACACACAGAGTCAATGTAACCGCCCACAGACCCACCGAGGCGTGGGATTGGTGCAAGCCAAAGGTCAGCGACAGTGACATCATTAAAATGTGACATCATTAAAGTGTCCTGCTGCTGTGGGCAAGCATGGCCTGAGGGAAATCCCTACCAGGGCCCTGCTTGTATGTGTGTGTGCGTATGTGTGTATGTGTGTGTGTGGTCTGAGACGACTGGGCCTGATGGAACATGTGCACTTTGGGGAATTTATGAGGACGGGCAATGGACCCAGACACCGGCCCGTACGATCTTTGGCTGCAGTCTGACTTTGTACCACTTAGGAGACAAGGAGAGAGAGAGTGTGACACACACACACACACACACACACACACACACACACTCATTCACAATATATGAGCTGTGACCATCAGTCATAAATTACAGCAATAAAAAATAACAAAAGTAGGCGCTTCTTGTTTGAAAAGCACAGATGGGCTGCAGACCAGACAGTCCTTTGCTCTCAGGAGTCACATTTTATGCCCTGTGCAACTCTCATGCACTTTTTCCTGATCAAATGAATGAAACAGAGTGAAAGAGTGAGACAGAGAGAAGCTGGAAGCGGAAGCTCCCCTACTGTTTTTCATCCCAGCGCACACATCAAACAAAGATATCCATCACTGCCACCCCGACTTCACTTCCTCTCATGCTGAACCAGTGACTGTGTGTTTAGCAGTGACAGGGAATCATCTGTAAGTACAGGAGCGGAGCAAATCGCAATGTGCTCCCATATCTAAATTAAAAAAAAAAAAAAAAAAGCAGCAGGAGAAAATATGGGAATGAGACTCTCTGTCCTCTGAGCCTCGATACCCTCCAACAACCGATGTGTACCCTCAATATCCATATTTAATTCTGAACATAACTTCAATCATGGGATGCTCCATCATATTTTTAAAGTTAAACATGTTTCTTTTTTGTCAGATTTTCCACTTTCAAACCTCATGGTAAGTGTGTAGTGAAATGCGTCTGGTGTGAAAGAATTACAGTCTGCTCCAGTGCTGCAGAGATTATTAAACTGACTACACTGCAAATAAAACTACTTCAAACTGAACAATAAAGGACACTAACTGTACCTACTTTGTGCAATACATAATAAGAAATTATTATTATCAAGATGGGACAACAAACACCACGTTATGCACAAAGAAGTTGACTGAAATCGTGTATTAATATGTGATAAAATAAGTGTCATTTTATGTATTTACAGGCATTGTGCATTGCTACATTACACCATTAGTCTATTTTAAGTATGATCTGATCCAACTGCTGCAATGAAAAGCCCTCAGTCCCCTATGGTTTATTATCTTACTGATATCAGCACAGCAGTTAATGTCCATAAGCAATCTGCATCATCAGTAAATGGGGACCGAAGTGGAAATGAGATTAATGATAGCTTTCCACCTGTAAATCAATGCTTTATGTTGATCAATGATCTAAGCAGCTTGCAGAGGACAGGTGGAGCTGATTGGTGGAACACAGGGAACTATTAAGCATCAAACAGTTAACAGGCTGATAATCAAGAGGCTGTTTGTGGTCAATGAGGAGGAAACACGCAAGTGCAGGAGGAGCATTTATAGCTGTGGGGTTGCAGAAAACAGCTATTGTTCAGTTATGAGCATGTACAGTAAAAATGTGTGTGTGTGTGTGTGTGTGTGTGTGTGTGTGTGTGTGTGTGTGAGAGAGAGAGAGAGAGAGAGAGAGAGAGAGAGAGAGAGAGAGAGAGAGATCCATGCTTCAGTGTACTGCCTTTTAAAATCAGGGCACCTCGTCTGTCTCAGTGTAATTATTTCAACAAGTAAACGCAGAATGAGGAAAATCCATTATTTTCATCGTGAATTAGTAATTTTTCACTGCATCACATGTTCTCTATAGACTCCGCGGACGCTGAAGCAGTCGTACAAGAGGCTTTATTCCTCTGCTGCCCATACAGATTAAAGCCCTGATTCCTCTTGGTCGGGATCTTAAAATAGCAGGTATGATGGGAAGCCACCTCATCTCCAGCTACTGACACCACAGCCTGACCTACGAGCTCCATGTTTATGACAGAAGACCAGAATATTCCTCTAATACCCCTGTAGCAAATCATAGTGCGTCTGAGGTGACTAAAATAACCTTTATGCACTTTATGGTCGCCAAGTGGCTCCACTTTAAAGCCAAAGGCTGTGTAGTTATGTGGCCATTTAGGACGCGACACTTGCAGTGATTTCCATTCACATTCCTATACTGTGACTTATTATTGCTGTGGTATTAACATCCATCAAGCTACAGCCGCAGGCCGTATTATTATGCTGTGCCGGTAAAACAGCTTAAAATGACTTTTTCCCCAACATCATCGGTTTAAATACCTTCGGTTGCATAGTTGTGGTCGCGAAGGAAGCTGTTGTTGATTTTCCGGGTGTCACTCTCTTCCTCCATTGATAAATCGGCTGGTTCGGGATCCTGAAAGCGGCAGACTTGCTCCCATCCTGCCCGGTGCCGTCAGCAGGCGGGCTGTGGGACCAGCGGGGGGCCTGTCATGGCTCCAGATCTCCGGTGTACTCTACACAATCACGATCAAATACCTGTGATGATGATGGTGGCGATGATGATGATGATGATGATGACGATGATGATGGTGTACGGGCAGGTCCTGTCCACACCTCAGGACGCATCCAACCAAACGACCACCCGCCCGCGACGCAGTGACAGTGGCGAATCCAACAGGGGATTTAATACCCTAATTATCAGCGCATTAGGTCTTCTGCTTTAGATAACTCATCGACATGTATGTATCTCCCAAAAAAAAAAAATTAAAATACACTCATGATCCCCACAGCGCGCCTGTAGAGTTGGTCAAAAATGAAAGAAATGTCACGTCTTCTTGAAGGTGCCTGAACCCGCATCAGCAGCGCCAGCAGCGCACTCCGTAAATCTCTTTTGGAGGATTTGAGTTTAGGCAGGCTAGATTTGCCCCCCTCCCAGTGCCAGCGGGGCGGGTGGGGGATTATGCGTCAACAAGCTTGCTCCGATCACTTCAGTTTTTCCGTGTCAGACTCTCAGCTCAGCGCATCTCCAGAGCACCGTCGCCTTTCTGTATCCAGATCCTGCAGGGTCTCCTCTCTCCTCTCTCCCTCCCTCTCTCTCGCTCTTTCTCTCATTCATTCATTCACCGGCGCCTGTGATCCCGGCAGCTCAGCTGACTCACTGCGCCGGATAGCGCAGAGCTGTACTGTAGTTACCCACTGTGCTGCTGCTGCTGCTGCTGCTGCGCTTCAGCAAAGGAGAGCCCCTCCCATGCTGCCTGGCGACTGGCTCTTTAAAAACCACCATCTGCAAATGTGACGCTCACTCGAACCACCACCACAGAGAAGGAGTTTAAATTCTGTCCGCTCACAGCATGATGACCACCAGCAAAGGTTCGTGCGTGTAAAGCCGACAGCTGCCTTATGGCCTGGTAGCAGGCAGCCTGTTAAGCCTGGCAGATCCTGCATCACCATCCCTCCATCCTGCAGCAGAGGCATCTATACATTGTCGCAGCAGATTGAGCAGTGGGCTTTCTAGGTTCCATAACAGCAGCCATTCATGTCAGTGGAAGACAAGAGGAGACTTTATGTTGAAGGAAGTGCATGACATGGCACACTTCTCTCCAAACACTCGCAAGAGCTCAGATTTGGTGAAATCAGAGCAGAGAGGGTCACAAAGGACAGAGATGGAGGGAAGAAGAGACACAGAGGGAAGGATGAGCTGAGTGAGGAAGATGGCTAGAGAGAAGAGAGCAACAAAGAGGGGCAGAAAAGAGGCCAGAAGAAAATGAAAAATCCCAGACGCTGATTAATTAGATTAGTAGGGCCGCCGTCTGCGCCTCTTTTCTGGAAAGATCTCATTTCCATGTTGAGTTTAATAACACCACACACAACAAGCCTTCTTCTGGTCCAACCATAAGCTTTGATGAGTGTGTGTGTGCATTGCATCAGTGTGGCCATGCGCGCAGTGCATCCCTGACCTTATCTACTCACTTTACCCTAAATCTCTCAGCCTCCACAAAGGGACTGGGTATCTCCTCTGCACGAGCCTCAACACACACACACACACACGCACACACACACACACACACACACACACACACACACACACACACACACACACACACACACACACGGCAGCAGCAGCAGCAGCAATAAAGAGATTGTGGAGCCCCCTCTCCTAAATGCATTAGCTCTCTAATCCATGGGACCATTTGCACATCCAATGCTCTGCTCTCTACTAATGGGGATCTAGCTGTGAAAGTGGCAGGCTGCTCAAAAAAAAAAAAAAAAACAAAAAAACAGAAAAAACAAGGCCTTCCTACACATGCTATTTTACACCCCATCACCCTCCAACCTCCATCTCCATTGGAATACATTACAGGGCGTTAGCCATGCAGGGGGATAATGAAGGCTGCTGGAGCATCGGCGACAGCCTGTGATTCACATGCTTCCATATTTACAGTCTTTTGCTCCCCTAATGAAATCTGCACAGAAACTCTGCCATCCTTGACCCTCTCAGATCTGACTGAGCAGTCAGCGGTGCTTCCAATCTCTATCAATATTTAAACAGGGTCTACGAGGACAAAAGGAACACACAGCGCTCCTCTTCCACAAAGACTTCGGCTAAGTTACAGCTGAGCAGCAAAGACCAAATGAAATTGAAATGGAATCAGTGAAACAATGGATTTAGTAGAATGAAGCTGCATGGGTGAGAGGTTCAGCTTTGTCAGATTCTGTTGGGAGGTGAGAGGGGAAATTATGAGGTAGGGAGACAGACAGATGAAGGCCAGGGGTGGCGGTTAAAGGCACAGAGATATTTGACTGTATAATGAAGGAATAAGTGGAGGATGCTGCTCGGAGCCAGAGCCTGGGATCAATGCTGTCTCGCTAATAACTTCCACCATCTCCCTCCCTGCCTCTGTCTCAATCCCCGTGCATATATGCCAATCTCCACTCCTCCTACCCCCCATCCTGCAAAATGTGACCACACAGGAGCCAGTGGAAAGCATCTCAGAACAATGGCCCTGACTGGAAATCAGTTTGGCTCTTAAACTGATGCAACCACGTGATTTAACAAGTGATCCCAGGTTGATGAGCACTTGGTTTCAAAGCCTTTACTCAAAAGGCCTCAAGTTTCTGCACCATGTGCCTCATTTAAGGCTCTCCTCCTCTACCAGCTCCATGTTCTCCTCTGCTACCTCACTTCTCTCACTCATTACACCCCATCTCCCACTCCGCTGGGTAAGAGACCAGTGACAGCACGTCTACAACCCAGCTGCCTTGTGTCAGACTTGCAGGAAATGCTCGGGGGGCCCACCAGAATTGGAGAGCGTGTCCTCAATTCTCCTCGATAGTATGGACAAAGTGGGTTAAATTAGGCTCCAGCAGCCCAAACATAGGGACACAATCACATGGCAATGATATTTTAGTCATGCCCAATTGCTTTCCTTGATGTGTGGTAATTGTCTGACCTAGGGAGGCCAGTGAAGGGCTACAGGCAGCAGGAACGCTGTCTGCATACCAAGCACCAGACATGCACACACGTACACAAGTACAGACGTTTGACTACACTGAAGCTGCACAGCACAGTTACACTCCACCATCACTGCATTTCCCTCATACCAAAATATTTCAGTCAATGGTATATTGACCACTGGATAATGTCTGGTTTAAATAGGCCAAGATATTGATTACTTTCATCCAGTATATCCTACAAATATGAGATTAAGCTAAATCAATACAAAATCTATTTAAGACCCATATTGTTAATCCTATTTTGAGATGGATAAAGTATAAATAATGGAACGCCAAAAAGTGGAGAACCAATCATTGTGCAATAGATTTAATTAACGTGTAGATGAAGATTCAGCTGTAAGATGGTTTCCTTGAAATAGTAAGAAAATTACATCTGTAATACCTCAAAGATAAATTAAATACAACCCTGATTCCAAAATAAGTGTGGGCACTGTGTTCAATGTAAATAAAACAATGTGATGGTTTGCTAATCCTCTCTGACATTCAACTGAAAACAGTACAAACACAATATATTTTATGTTTTACACCATCAACTTGTCATCAACTCTGTTTATTCTGAATTTGATGCAGCAACATGTTTCAAACAAGTTGGGACAAGAGAAACTAAAGACTGCAAAAGTTGTGGAATGCTCCCAAAACACCTGCTTAGAACATCCCACAGGTAAACAGATTGATTGGTAACAGGTGACAGATGCCTGCGCTCTTTTTGGCTAAACCAGTGAATGAAGAAATAAGGTGAATCATCATATTGGTGCAAAAATCATATAACAAGACTAACCGTCTACAGCCATGCTGGCAACTCTGTGAGGCCGCATTTAGACACAGCACTGCTATGAGCTGAATGCTAATGCTAGCAAGGCGGCATACTACAATGACAATGGTAATATGCTGATGTACAGCAGGTATAATGTTTGCCATGTTCCCCATCTTAGTGTGTTTGCATGCTAACATTCACTAAATAGCACTACACAACACAAAGAGGCTGATGGGAATGCCATTAGTTTTGCAGATATTTTGGTCATAAACCAAAAATTAAATGTTAAAACCTCTGACTGTACACAAATCTTTATTATGTGGATCCTTTCATAAACCGTCATAGTGCCAAACCTTTTCTCACAGGCGCAAAAATACTGATGAAATTGTGCAACATTTTGACTTAAGAACACAGTGACTGCAGGAACAGAGGGGTGACAATCTGTCTGAAGATTCAACCTGAGGCTGTCTTTCAGTTCCTTTATTTCCAGATTTATTGCATAGTTACTAAATGTCTCAGTCAGACATGACGTATATATAGCTATTTTCCGGACAGGGTGGGCACTTTTAATGAAAAAAGACAACACAACTGGAGTCCAGAGGGTTGAAGGTGGTGATTGGAGAGTCACTTTCATCATCTTTGTTGGATATGGATGAAATAATACAGTAAAGCCCATTTAGTGGCTTTAGCTAATTTGACATGCCATCCCTCAGTGAGACATGCTGCATGAGTACAGCAGCTGAGCAACAAAGTCGTCATGGTTATAATTCTCACTGCTTTTAGATCTCCTCCATGTTATTAAACAAATCAGGATGATCGTCATTCAGTAGCAGGAGATTCTCCCTGCAAACATTCATTGTCTTCCATTAGCCATGCAACCCACCCTGGCATTAAGAGCAGCTAAACACATGGGGGTAATAGGATTGCCCTGGCCGTCCATCTGTCAGGAGACTGAGCAGCAGCAAACCACGGGGACGCAGCACCCTGGCCTGGATACACCTGCTTAGTCGGCCCTTTCTTTGCACTCTAGTCTGGAGATATTTACTCAGTGTTAAAACATAACCTCTGTGAGAGTAAAACACATCCATTTGAGTGTGTAAATGCCATGAGGAGTAAGTGAAATGCTGAAAAATACACACTCTGTTGGAAGTTTATAACCTTGTGGCTTTAAATATTATAAAATGCAGCTACTGCTCTGTTAATAGAGTACAGATGGAGATACATGACGGGCTGGTGAGTGAATGCAGCGCGAGGCAGGGTGGGGGAGGAATACGGAGGAGAACAGAGGGCCTAGGAGAGGGAGGGAGAGAAAGATAAAAAGATGGATGTATAGTTTTGGTAGAGGGCATTAAATCAAGCCCAGAGGCTGTCCCCAAATCAGCCGGCTTTACTCTTGGTGTCATTCCAATTACATCAGAATGAGACTAATGCTCCATTGCTCCGAGACTTCAGACCAGCAGGATTGGATTTTCTGCTTCCCTGTGACTCTCCTTTCCCCTCCCCCAACCACCCCCCTCTCTCTACCTCCCTTGATAATGAATTAATTGAAAAGAACGCATGTACCATGATTAGCTAAGGACGGTGCATTTTGGGTGAAAATTAATCAACTGAAAGGAATTTGTTTGCAGTAACACAGCTATTTCAAAAGCTCTACTACACCTCAGGGGTATAGAGATGCACATGTAACCCATATGGATGTCCGCATCAGCAGGTACCCTCTCTCACAACACACACACACACACACACACACACACACACACACACACACAGATGTGTTCCTGTTGCGTTACAATGTTTTAAGAAGAACAGCGACGTAAACCTAAAGGTGAAGAAGCATGCACACGTTGCATATTTGTTTTGTGAATATGCAATCTATTCTCGTTGAGAGGAAATGATGCCACTTAACAGAAAATCATAGCATTGTACCTCTCTGGTTGCTAGGTAACTGCAATTGAACTGGCGTTGCAATACAGCACAACAGCTGTCTACATAATTGGACAATTAAGATCTTAAAATGTCATTATTTTGGTCATATTCATCTCAATAAAGGTTCAAGCGTGCCCCAACACGTTTTCTACCAGTTGGGTTAATGGACCAAACATGGGGAGTTCATGTTCGGAGTGAGGTTGGATTTCATTAGTGAAATGATCAGTGATGCATTCAGAGGAAGGATACGAGGAATACAACAAAGCTCGGTACTATTTGTGCTGTTTGGAAAGCCTGAACGGACACTGCGTGTGTTGTTAAGTATGCTATATTTATCCTTCAGCACTTTCCACTCTGTGGACGGATGAAAGAGCGGCAAGTAGAAAGTAGGTTAAGCAGGTTAGTGAGTGACTACAAAGCCGCCTCCCCATACATGACCGAGGATCCATGCGCAGCTTGTGTTCAGGACCGTGGACAGCTCTTCACAGAGCAGACGCTGAGGCAAACAGAAAATGTCTCTGACTTGGGTTAAGGGGAAACCCCCCCCCAAAAAATGGATTTCATACTATGTATTTTATAATGAAGCACAACTCAGTTTTAACTTGAACAAGTCAGAGAGAAAACTCGCTATGCTGGTGTCATCTAGTGACCAGTGCTGGAGCTGCTTCATAGACGAATGAACGATTGAATGAAATAATGAAGAAATTCCTGTGCTATTATAACAGTTCCTACCATGACATTACTGTATAGTTTACTGCTATAAGCCCTACATTCAAATACAACAAATTACATTTTCATATCTCAGTCAAACACATCAAATGTCACTATCAGCGTAAATAGACCAACTGACACGGGGACATTATCAAGTCAGAATAAATGCTTGGTGTCCAAAATAATTGTCATAGCAAAGGAAAAAGTTTAAGGATTGTAATCATTTTCCTTTTAAATATTTTTTCTGTAATTTGAGCCAACTTCTTGGGTCCCAACTTCTTAAATGTGAACATTTGGTTTTTTTTCTAGTCTTCAGTGATAATAAATTGAAGACATTTGAGCTTTAGACTGTTGATATGAGACATATTAGATATTTGAAGATGTCGCTGTGGTCTCTGGAAAACTGTGATGGCCACTTTTTCATGTTTCAACATTTTACAGTTTAAATGATGAATCAGTTCATCGGGAATATAATCAGCAAACTGATTACTGTTGGTTGCAGGCCTCCTCCATGAGAAGACAGCAATACCACTTTTCAAAACTTAAGTACTGAACAGCTGCAATACAGTAAAATCAGTCTGTCCTTTGGCTCTAGCTATCGTATATTGACAAGATAGATAAGGTCTTTTCATCAAGGGTTAATTCTACTAATGAGAACAGCAGCAGTGTGGAAGAAGCCTGACCCCACATCTGAACATGTTCCCTCCCTGCTTCTTGGTTCTCCTTGCCAGGGAGAGTTCAGCCGTGTTCCAACCAGCCCCATGTGACTGAAATGAACATGCACCGCGACTCAAGACCACCACAAACACACTGAAACACACAAAAAAAAACCCACACACGGCTTTATTACAAATAGTCCTCACACGCACTCCGTCAACAACAAAGATAAACACATGCAAGCGTGTCACACTTAGAGGCTGTAATCTCCAGGAAAATCCCATTTGGCAGAGCAGCTGCCAGCGTGGATCACAGAGAGACTGTAGTCGTGGTGCCCACAGGGTTGCAAGCTGTCCATCCACACTATTCTATCAACAAGACATACACACACACTCACACACACACACACATATACAACACACATTTGAAGATGAGCTTAAGGTGGGATCAGGCCCTACCACTGCGATGATAAATGCACACCACTTGATTTAATAGAAACACGTCGACTGGCTAAACAAGCCAGTTTCTCATTTAAACCGGGCTTTATTTTCATTGCTCAATGTATTGATCTTTTCATGAAGGATTTCTGTTGCAAAGTAGCCTCAGGGACTCACCATTTCTGACATAGCAGAGTTGGAGGACACTGGCTGGCAAAAGTGGTCTGTCCATCTGTCTGTTCATTGTGCTGGCTGTCTGTCAAAAACAATTTCTTCTGCTAATGTGAAATGATGAACAGATAATATGAAATGATGAAACAATATGTTTTATAAAGCCTTAATATCAGATGAGATCTAATGTCTTCTCATTCTAATACATTATGAAACAAACAAAGTCTAATATACATCTCTCTGTCTCTCTATCTATCTATGCTTTATATAGTATTATACAGTAAACACGCATATACTAAACCAAATTGAGCTTATTGACAAGAGTTACGTCCCTTCAGCATTAACAGAGCTGATCTTAGAGCACCACCATCTGGCAAAATGAAATATTACATGGTTAAACCTTTGTAATATCTTCAACATGAGGTATAAGATTCATTGAACACATGCATTAACTTGTTTAATCATTTCATTCATGATTTCAAGTGTGTGTGTTTCTGGTGTGAATATATGGCCTGTCATAGATCTCATTTAGGGACAAAGTACAAAGACAAATGTACACACACATACAGTGCTCAGACACACAGTTGCAGCTAAGTTCTGCACAGGATATAATGTTTTCCCTCTTTGTTGGGATGACATTATGCATGCATTGGTTAGAGAATACTCCAGGGAATAAATTTCTCAAAGGCAATACAAATACAGCTCCAACAATACTGGACCTTTAAGGCAGACACTAATATCAACATGGGCAGAAAAGCTGAAAATAACACTGTGCTGTATGACAAACACATAAAACAAAAATTTTTGGCAAGGATGCCGCAGTTTTGGTTATTGTAGAGTTTGGTCGTGCCTCACAGCAAGAAGGTCGCCGGTTCGATCCCCGGGTCGGGCGGGGCCTTTCTGTGTGAAGTTTGCATGTTCTTCCCGTGCTTGGTGGGTTCTCTCCGGGCACTCCAGCTTCCTCCCACAGACCAAAAACATGCTCATTAGGTTCATTGGTGACTTAAAATTGTCCCTAGGTGTGAGTGTGAGAGTGAATGGCTGTATGTATGTTGCCCTGCAGTCGGCTGGTGACCGGCTCAGGGTGTACCCCGCCTCTCGCCCATTGACAGCTGGGATAGGCTCCAGCCCCCAACCCCGAAAGGGATAGTCGGGGTATAGAAGATTAATGAATGAATGACTGAACCTGGTGACCTGGTGGCCTTGAGAATTAAAGAAAAGATTCACATTTTTTCATGTCTATCTCGTATGCTCACATGCCCATACATTACATACATTGAAAGAGCTCTTGTTCACTGTAATTGTTGCTCCTGTTCGTACTGGCTGTAAAGAAATGCCTTTCTAATGCAATTATAATGTAAGTGATGGGGGACAAAATCCACAGTCCTCATTTATAAAGGTCAGGTGAAGCTATTATGAGGCTTCAGTAGTTGGAGTTAAGTTCAGCCGAAAAATCTCTCTTTGTGATACTTCCCCTCTGTCATAGTTCAGCGATCAAACACTGTTTGTTGGAGCACAAAGAGGGAATGTTGTACTAAAAACATTGTGTATGAAAGCAGATTGCTGGCGCCTTACATTAACTGTGGCTGAACTCTGGAATACATTTTTGCACAAATTGTGACCCCCATCACTTCTATAGAAACAGTCTTAGGAAGGAACCTCTCAGTGGACAGGGGGAGCAATAATAGCAAACTCCTGGGAACCATTGTTGCATGTTCTCTCCCCACTCATTTCCTGTCGACTCAACTTCCTGTTGACTCACTAGTAAATGCACAAAATGCCCCAAAACAAATAAATTCACACATATGAATACAAAAAAAGTCACATAGAAAACACAGCCTTTAAAACACTAAAGTGCTGCAAATCTTCTTTACATATCTGCCAGACAATACTGATTTACTGTATCTGTGGTGGACAAATATCAGCTGCAATCCAGCATCTGCTCTCTGGTATTGGTTGGACTCTAATCGAATATCCCCAAAAATAAACTGTGTGTGTGTGTATGTAAGGAGAAAACTCAGTTCGCATTTCAATCAATACAGGATGTGCTTTTTTCCGCATCCCAAGACAACCTTTAGCCATTATATCATACATGAAGGATTACAAAGGGATGATTCAAAGAGGAATTTATTTATGTTCGAAGAAACAAGCTCATGTTTGTGCGTGTGTCCTGAGTGAGCATCGTACCGCGTGCGCTCTCCCTCCATGTGATGTGACAGCATCAATATGGGATCCATATTTTGGCCTAAGACGCCAAGCAGAACTAATTACTCTGGCAACGCAGAGGCCACAACCCGCCAGCTGAGGGCCTGCAGGAGAGCTCTGAGCTGAACAATGTGTGAGAGATTGGGAGCAGCCTGGGAGCAGCCCCGTGATTCGTGCATTCACCACAGATGCATGAGGTCATACACATGGGCACACAAGAGAGTGGATAAACACATGCATACGTTTCTGAGGGAAGCAGCGCTAAAGGGACGTCCATGTCCTCAGACAGACAAGCCAGCGAAGCAGCCAGTAGAACGAGGAGTGAGATATATCAGGGTGGTGGGAGTTGTGCTCTGCAGACACGCTTCAGTAATCAGACAGAGGGGATGTTTCTTCGTGATAGAGCTACTTCCACCTTGCCAAGGCTCTCCCCGTGGTGCAAATCCAGCTCCTGGAACCACACAACGCGGCTTCACACTCAGAGCTTCTTCATCAGGCAATCACAAGCTAGCCACTTCTTTTCTGTTATTCATTCACTGTTACCCCTATCTGCATGTGAAATAGACACAATCAGGCAAACTGAGTGAGTTCTGATGTCACACACGAACATGCAAAGACACACACACACACACATCTTTTAGTGAGTGGTTTAAGTTTGGGGTAAACAGTAAACAGCTCCTGTGCCAGGACAGCTTGGCCTAGCTGCACATCGTCAATACTAATGACATCAGGACACAAAGTGTCACTATGGAAACCTGGAGGCCCTGGCCCTATCCCACACCCCTCTGTACTACCAGAAGGCCAGAGAAAAGGCCCACCAAGCGTGGAGAAAAGGAGTGAAGGTAAGAAAAATCAGAAAGAGAGAGCCAAAGGAAGGAGGTAGTGAATGAGAGTCAGAAAGATGAACGGGGGGGAGACGGAGGTGAGCCAAAACGTCAGGGAGGGAAAGAGAGAGACAGTTAAGGGGGTGGGTTGTGGGGTTCAGAGGCATTGGTCCTTTTTAAGCTGGTTACGAGCCAGAGCTGAGTGCTTGGTATGAAAACAGGCAGAGCAGTGTGCCGCAGCCAAGCCTGAGATTCAACTCTGCCGGAAAAGAGCTTCTTTTCTCCCCCAAATCTGCACTCTCATCTTCTCCCCTCCCCCTGCATCCATCACCCCATCCATCACCCTCTCTGTTCCATCGCCTGACCGCCTCTCTCAGACTCAGCAACACTTAAAAACAGGCCAGATGGGCTCAGTGAAATACACCCCACTGTCTGCAGCCGCCTAAATCACCGTAATGCCACTGCTCTCCAGAGCTACTTTATTTCCAAGCACAGTTTAACCGAGGTGCCTACTACAAAACCAGAACAAAGTCTCTGTGAGCAGACCTGGTATGAGGCAATGTGTAGGTCATTACACACAACGGAAAAAAAGCCATGCCTCTCAGGATAGATTAAGCTGGCTATGTCAGGTCATGGCCCTCAAAAACATTTACTGTAAGTCATTTCCAAGCTTTAAATTGGCTGCTGGTGGGAAACTCAATTTAGGCTTTTACACTTTGTCACGCACCAGGCCTCCAAACACATTTCATGCTGGGTGGGTCACAGAGCCATTAGGTCAGATCAATGTGAGCTAATCACAAGGTTGAGAACAAACTGAACAAAGCTTATTTGATATAACAGAGTGGGAACAAACCTCTACTTATCTTATCGGCTCATGATTCAAAATGATTCTATTGCTGCTGGAGAGGTCGGCAAAGTCACTTGTTTAAAGGTTAAAGCTGCAGTAGGCAACAAGTGAACGTACAAAATGCAAAACCTTCCACCTCTCTCTCCACTGCCTCGTATCACTCCACTAACTCTCTCCCACAAAACCCACAAGTTTGAGTGGTAGCAGAAGCAGTCAGTTGCTCTGCGAAACCTTGTGCCTTGTAGGGCCTGTTCTCCACGCGGGGGCCTCGCCAACACCCTGGCCCCTTGTCTTCTCAACGATGCCCCAGGCTTCAGAGGCAGCTGTGCGTTTTGTATTATACACTGTTGTAGGGAAAAAGAGGTATCGGAAATTCATCACAAGTTGCAGTTTCTTCTGCAGGATTTTGAATGAGGCTTTCATTTTTACTTTTGCAAGCACTGGCACAGCCCTAAAACAGAGTGTGGAGATAGGTCTGGCTATGCAAGACTAGGCTTTCACTATCTGAAGGGACGTGAATGTGCACCTGCTTTTGTAAAGCAGCCTGAAATGACCTGTGATTGGCCAACATCTCCAGTCACAGGCTAGATTTTTCTAAAGCCTGAAAACAGAGCCAAGTGGAGGTGCAGAAGTCTAGTTTTCTCTCCGACCGCTTGAATTACAATATACTGAAAGGTTATTGTGGAACTTTTGTCAGATGATGACAAAAATAAACTGCCTACCACAGCTTTAATGTGGAGTTGAAAATTTATACTGTTATTGTACTGAGTAATCATGTTTTGTCAGCCTTCAGTATCTAATGGATGTAGTAAATGTTTAACGTTGATGGAAAATGGATAATGACACTCTGGACAATATTTCAGATTAGCCGCTTTTCTGAGTCCTTGGCCTCTGACTGAAATCAGTCTGGGAGGCTGCACGTGAATACGTCAAACAAATGAGATAATCAAGGCTGATCCTACAGAATCTCATTCAGTCACGTCTGTGTAATCCCACTGGACGAGAGGGAGAGGTGGATCCAGAATATGTTTAACAGTGTCAGTGGTGGGATTTCAAATCTGGTTAAGTTCCAGTATGACAAAGATGGTCACCAGGGCTCCTCACCCAAATTTAGGATTTCATCAAACTATTCCACATCTGTGTCTAAGAGAGCAAACATCAAAACACTGATCATCTATGAACTAACTAGGGAACACTGCATTTTGTGGTCCTCAGTGGGACACTTAATCACACCATGGGTAGTTGTCAGCCGCTGTTGTAGAAGTCCTCTGTTATGTTATAATTTACATTGTGTTAAGCTCGAGTGATTAATGCCGAATTTTTGGTAGTCACATATCGAGGTTTTCATCCTCACAGTTTGTAAAATTAAAAAATGCATAAATTGTGTGCAAATTTAGTTAAATTAAGCTTGGAAGCATGGGTCTGAATTCTAAACCATAGAGAGCACACCTTTAATACTCAGAAAATATTAACATCAACAGCTTCTGGGTATATTTAATACTGAATACAGTTAGAAAAAAAAACTTGCTCCCTTACAAAAGGAGGTAAATGGTTGTGGTATAAAAATGTAGTATATTAAAATGAGGTATATACGGTATAGCAAAAAATGTAGCACATATAGTAGATGAAGTATATAGCATGAAGTATATAGAGTAGTATAAAAATGAACATATGATTAAAATAATGTGTAAATTAGTAATATAAAACTCAAGCATATATGTAATAATATAAAAATTACATATATAGTCCTACAAAAATGTGTATACTCTTGTAAAAGTGATGTATATATAGTAGTACAAAAATGAAGTACATATAGTAACATAAAAATAAATATGTGTGTGTGTGTGTGTGTGTGTGTGTGCTATTTTGGTATGTATGATGTTTACTGTGTTATCATTTGGTGATTAGCGCTAAATACAAAGCACACCACAAGATGATGAGAATGTCATTAGCTTTGTAGGCATTTGGGCACAAATCAAAGAGCTGGACAAAATTTGAACTGAGTGGAACATGAATGTCTGCGCCAAGTCTCATGGTATTCTATCGGACCGAACTGGTGGAGGGACCGACTTCTTTCCTGTCTCTGCCTGTAAAGAATATACCCCATGCCAAGTCATGTATGATTGTGTGCCTCATTTGCATATATCTGGACAATATATATGCAGTAGCAAGGATTTCGCAAGTTAAGAGGATATTAAATAACTGCCATTTCCCTTAATCCTAGGCCGCAAGAGATGCAACTTAATGTGATTGGAATGGCTGCAGAACAAAAACTAGTCACCATTTTATCAAAAAATAGCCACAAGATTGAGTACAGTGTACGTCACCATGAGAGCTACATTTTCAGTTCAAGCAAGAAGGTACAAGATTAAAACTGCATTGATTTGTATTTATATATCTCCTCTTTTTTTTTTGGGGGGGGGGGGGGGGCAATACTCCTGAATCTTGCAAGTAGTTTAGAGAGTATTATGTTGGCTTGAATGGGCCCAGTGGATGACTAATAAGGTTGACACAGGGGACCTCAACCAGCTTCCTTTCCTGCATAACAATAACAGCTATAAATAAGGTGTGTCTCCCAGTGTGAAGCAGTGTAAATGTGCTGCATGTAGACACTGTCATCACAAATTGTGATCAGAAGTCTGAAAGACACACAAACATATAAAAAGACCCAGGCACACAGAGACAGAGAGAGAATTGGTCTGCTAATTTATGACTCATCATGCGACATCATGTGCCATCCATCCATTCAGAGGGTTGTGTGTTTCGTATTTTGTGCGGGTGTAAGTGTGTGTGTATGGGTGGGGGCTGTGGGGTGGCAGAAAAAGAGACAGAAAGGAAAGACAGGCTGGTACTTCATGTACTGCTGCTGTCTGCTGCCTCATACAGTAGCATTAGGCTACATTATTTATCCATTGCCATGTCTTATGTGTAGAACACCATTCAGACAAGAACAGAAAAAGCCTTCACTACAGTACAGCTTGAAGAGTGATGCAGCATCTCTCTCTCTCTCTCTGTCTCTGTCTATCTCGTGACCACTGTGCTCTGTCCATGGTGCTGACTGACAGAAAACACAACAATCAGCTTTCTATCTATAGCAGCTCTGCTTCAGACTATGTTTTGGTCAGATCCCCTCTCCATATCGACCCCATTACGCAGGTTATTCTGTGCAAACAGGACTGTGATGACTCTGCAACAATGGACGGCTATTTTCAGAGGGATATTGAAAAACTATGCTGGGAAACTATAAAAGGGAACCTAAAGCTTGATCTAATTGGATGGCAGCCATTGTTCCTGTGGGTATGGTTGGGTTTCTACTGAGATAAACCCCCAGTAGCAACTCCGGCCTTGTAAATCTGCTTCTCCACTGTCCTGAAGACACATGACACTGTTGTCTCTCACTTCTAGTCACAACCTTTGACTTCCTGGACTCTTGTACATGGGTATGTGTAGATATGGGTGTAATTATTACAACATTAAAACATTATAACCAAATCATAATCACAACATTCACACAAGTTTTGCATTTGGGACCTGCCCAGTACAACCAGTTTTCACTTATGGAGGAAGTGCTACTCATTCATTTTCATACCTAAAAAGTGCTGTGGGACACCTTCCTCCCACTTCTCTCTTGAGCTTTTACTTTCCCTCACATCCCTGTCAGATGAGCTCAGGTACGCCTACCCCTGAAACGGCACCAAGCATCATGCTCCGAATGTCTTCATTTGCATTAACTTTAAATTGCATGTTATTTAAGCTGTGATAACTGATATTTTTGGCCACTTGGATGCAAGTGGAAACAGGCTGAGAACAAACAAATAATGAACTTGTTGGCAAACAGCTGTTTATTTACACATTCAGCAGTAACATCAACATTCATTTGGTGTCGCATTTCTGGCCAGCTGGTGAATCAAATATTCACTCCCCTTAGAGCTCGTTTCGGTCTTCACTGACTCCTGAAGGGTATATTTAGCTCTTTAGCTGCTAAATGCTTCACCATGTTCCCCAGCTAGTCAATAACTTTGTCTCTGATGGGCAGGTAGCTTTGTTTTTGAGCTTTTTCACTGAAAACAGCTGCTTGCTGTAAGTGTACCCCTGGTTCATAATCATTATTCTACTGGACCCTTCTGTATTTCTGTTCACCTAGAATACATTATAATGTAAATACAGATGCAATACACACACTTCCATCTGCCTAAACCTAAAAATCTGATTTCCTTCCCTTCTGCTGCATTATTTAAAATGTGTAAAGTTGCTGTAACGCTTTGTTTTATTATCTCCAGCACCATTTGTTCATCTTATCAACTGTAAAGCATAGCCTCCTCTCTGCTGCTGCACAACCTCATTAAAGTTTCATCCAAGCTAGTCTATTCTTCCAAATTCGCACAACCTAAAAAGGGTGCGATGCACACAAGAAAAGCTTTTTATCCACGTGTGTCACCTGGGTATGCTGAGCACTCGTTATGTCTTAGCCTGGGTAAATCTAACTTTGATCGTTTTATAGGAAAAACAAAAAAAGAATAGGGATTAATATAAGAGGATTTTTTAAAAACACAAAGAGAGTCATCAAACCATTGTTGGTTCACTACATCTAAAAATATCTTTAAATAATATTCAGTCAGTCGCTGTACACAAGACACACAAACTTTGCCAGACTTCAGGATTTAATGAATGGATTTTATTGCAGCAGTACAAACCTCTCTCACTCAACTTGTCAGGACCCTTTATAAAACCACAGAGACAGATGGGCGGAGAGGGAGAGGGAGAGAAAGAGGAAGCCCATCCTGATGTTCTATATA
Source organism: Chaetodon trifasciatus (assembly GCA_037975065.1). Lineage (NCBI taxonomy): Eukaryota > Metazoa > Chordata > Actinopteri > Chaetodontiformes > Chaetodontidae > Chaetodon > Chaetodon trifasciatus. The sequence continues at coordinate 4,262,096 of JBBMOE010000010.1, read as the reverse complement.
TACCTCAATCCCAATAGCAGTCTCTGTCTCTGTGCTGCAGCCTGCCAGCCAGAGCAAAGGCCCGGCAGTCCGGCTCGATAAGGAGCCTCTTTGTCTGGCTCTATAGCTCCCAACAGAGGCATAGTCGATGCTGCACAACACAAGGTGTCCGAACACTGGGGCTCACATCAGGTTACAGGCCAGAGGTGAAACATTTACGGTTGCTCTCCACATTGTGAAACAGCGATAAAGACAGAAGAGAATGAGACTTACGTCACTGTGTTTGCTGTAATGATATGCTACCTCCTGTGAGGCTGTGGGAGTGAAGGGAGTTTCAGTGATACTGTAATTGCCCGCTTCTTTCCTTGTTTTCATGTCGACCTACTGTGGAGACCTAGCAGGAAGTGTTTGTGGTAAAGTGAGACTGCAGATGAGCGCTGTGTGAGAAAGAGCCTGGTGTGTTACGGTGTTTTCGTCTCACCGTTCAGTTCCCACACGCTCCTGAGATCCACCGAGTGGGATTCAAAGGACGTGCTTTATCCCTCTAACTACATGTCGCCTGTATTTTACAGTGCTGCTCACCATTTTCTAAAGCATACCATCAGCTTTTATGTTGACTCTCTTCCTCTCAGGCAGCCATTTGTTTCCCTTCATTTCATTTCAATATGAAGATATTTGTTGTGTAGCACATAGGTATGTCACCTTTTCTTGGTTGTCAAACCTGCGTCACTGTCACATGATGCTGCTTGCATTCCTCTCTTTTTTGCTCCATTTTGGACTGGCCGCTTCCCATTGCACTCCACGTGACTGCTAACTCTCCCTGTTAGCCCCAGGAGGGTACACACTGTATTGCACACCATGTATTGCAAATGTCTGATGCAATACACATGTAGTCGCTACCCGCTGCTTTTCACATGCTTGTGAGGAGCTTCACCACCAGGCCATAATAAGCCAAAGTCCCACCACACACACACCCTGATCAACGGAGGCAGTCACTGCCACAACTAGATCATGATGCACACACAGGTTTACCTGCATCATGTACCAACATTCTTTTCAGGGTCATGAAAATTTAAATTAGGTTGTTGTGTAAGGTTTTTAAATTGTTTTGTTTGTAAAAAACACTATTGAATGTGGACTGGACAGGTCACATCTGACTGATAAATTATCTGCTAAAAGAGGCCAATATTAGCAGCAATACCAATCCACTTTATTGGATTAGTACATCGCTTAGTTAAAACACACAAACACACACACACACACACACACACACACAAAAAAAAAAAACACCAATATGGTCAATTAAACCTGAAAGGATTTACATTTTGATCGCTTTGCTCCATCGTAACAAGCTGTAAACACAACACACCACATTATAAAGTTGATATGGCAAAGCTGTTCACAAACAGTTGCCTATTTCCAAAAGCAGCATGCATGGAGCAGCATTAGCATGAGAAAAATATCTGGCTGTTCAGCTAATAAATGCTCAGCTATTGCTCCCAGCTTGTCGCTAACTTTGTGTGTATGTTGTTTGGTGCTGGGCAGGTGCCATACAGCGGGTTCATCAGACAGCTGCCTGCTGCAGCTGGAAACGGCGCTGATGAGAGCAGCGAAGGATAAACTAAAGAGTGAAGTTGCTGGCTGAAAAATAAAACAATTAACTGAAAGATGTTTCATTGAGCTCAGGGTAGAGTTATGTGGTTACTATTCGTGGGTTCATCACTACAAGCAACACCTTTCATACAACATAATTATTTGACCTGATGTGAATACAAAATCAATGATTAGCAGAGCTTTAAACTTAACTGCATTGCAAGAACAATGTGGTTTAGTTTCTATTAAAGCTACAAGTATGTAGAAGAACCAAAACGGTTTCTGTGGCTCCATCCCTGCAAACAGAAATAGATTTTAGGGGGAAAAAAAGCCAAAAGAAATGTCACTCAAAAATAAATATCAAAATAAATCTGCTTCAATCAGTCCTCTCCAAAAACAGAAATAAATCTCTTATGCAGTCATTGAAATTCTCTTTTCTTACAACTACACAACAAAGTCTGCTGCAGAAGGGAACCTGAAGCAGGTAGGCATGGAAGTGTTTTGCTCTGGGGCACTTCAGCAGAGCACATGTTTGCTGTCACATGAGCTTGTGCGTGTGTATTCAGCTCCACCAATCTTACATATGACGCTCAGTTTACTCGTCATGAGGAGCCCATGAAAACTCTCCTCTGGGGGAGCTTTCCTAAGTCTGACAATCATGATGTCATAGTGATGTCATCAGGGTTATCTTATGTTGGGCACGGAACAAACTTTAAACAGGAAACCTGTGCTACAAATCTCTGCCGTTGAATTCAAAGGATGTGGACATTTACTCAGCAGGGTCTGACAAAAGATGTGATTTGGGGGCATTGTGGGAAATGAAGGGCCCAGTATTTTTGAAGGCTGATCAATACAAGAGACTACAAGTCAGGATCTGCTGTGTCACTTTATCAATCTCTTTCTCACAAGTGCACCAACTTCACAGTGAAATACAATCACAGGAGTGGCCTCCCCCTTTAAGGCCCCTCCTGTCTCAACATGTTAGTGTGCTTGTCAGAGTGGTAAGTATTAGTAATAGCTGCTCATGGACACAGAGGGCTGGACCAGGTGACATGTGGTTTACAAGAACTACCACTTCTTCTCATCTTCGTCCTTCTTTCTGGTACCTTTTTTTAGAACCTCTTTGTTGCCTGCTCTCTTCTGAACAGAAAAGCTGACCAAACTGAAACAGAGCAGTCACGTGTACGAGTGTGTGGCTGCCTTATGTGTGTGTATTTATGTAGGGTGTTTGTCCCCAGCGGCATGCAAGGACGGGATGACTACGAGGAGTGTGTTCTGAGCTGTGAAGTGGGTGTCTGTCAGGATAAAAACAACACAACGGGACGTATGATAACACACACACACACACACACACACACACACACACCAGCATACGCTGTGCTCCTCACCAACAAAACTCCAACTCAGTGTCATGCTTCGTCAAAATGCCGACAGAAGCCCCCCTCTGGCACTGCCATGACGAGCTCACTGCTCTCCTTATAAATAAAACAGCCGAGCAAAAATGCAAAGTGCACAAACACACATATACAAATACACACACACACACACACCACAAGACATGACAAATGTCAACTATAGTCATTAATCACAAAGACTTTCATGTCGCAGATCTAATCTTAAATATTCATTACTCCATTCTGCTTTTTTCTGTCACCCTTTAACAAATAATGTATCATAGAGCTGCTCTCAGACACTACAGCGACTAGAAGGAGGAAGAGGAGGAAGCCAAGGCAGGACTGGCTGTGTTGATTGATGGCAGCATGAGATGTGGCGAGGTGTCACTTGGGGACGCGCATTTTTCCCTGACTCAAACACAGGACAGCAGAAGGGAGACACTCATACAAGTAGACTCATCAGAAACCTTTAAGACTTAATCCATCACACCAGAACTGACAGACTGATGTGAAAAGGGAAAAGGAGAACACCAGGGGAAAAAGAGGAGAAAAAAAAACATAAAAGCCACACTGAGACTTGTGCAAACTTACACAGAGGCCCAACACACACACACACACACACACACACACACACACACACACACACACACACACACACACACATTTAAAAGACACAGGCAGTCAAAAGCTGGCTGTGTATCCCTCAGAGACTGGACCCAGGTGAATCCAAGCGATGCTGGCACACTGCTCTCCACAATGTCCCAGATAAACAAATAGAACACACACACACACACACACAATAAGGTCCAGTGCAGGGCTTATATAATATATTTTCCACTAACATGGTAACTGCACACTCATCTTCCCTGGGGTGAACTCTGCTCAGCTGGAGCGGACGTGAATGCTGGGAGATGTTGAGGAGAGGGAGGGAGGGAGGGAGGGAAGGAAGGTCTGTGAGGAAGAGGAAGGACTACAGCAGTGAACCCACCAGCCTCCTCAAGACCAGCAGGGCTAATGGAAAGACAAACCACGGTAACAAGGTCACAGCAGGAAGAGCAAACACAGGAGTAAACAAACAGGGAGGCACGAGCTTCCGTGCAACGCGGTCGCACGCGTGCACACATTGCTTTGTGCACAAACACTTTTCACTGACTTTTAAACCCATATGTACACAGTCGACAGCTTGCAGACAAGACGGCCTGTGTCATTTTTGCACATCACATTTCCAAGGTCATCTGCTGTGTCATCACACCCCACTGGCCTCCAGCACATGAGATTCAACATCTCTCACTTGCTTTCTGCATACAACTGTTTCACATTTCTCCCCACAGAGAGCAACGCAGGATCATATATCATATTACTGTGGCTGAGCAGCGCAGCCCCACGTTTACTGATCTATCATTTCCTCTATTATACCACTCCCTTATCTCAGGCAGAGGGAGTCGGAGATATGTAAGAGAGTGGGAGTGAAAGATGGTGATTGTTGACCTCACCTCTTCAATTTAGGAGCTCACGTTTACGACTTAGATGATCATATCTTTGCGTTTCATATGGCAAAAAATCTTTTTGGCTATATATGCATAGAAAACTGGCAGTGTACAGTGTATGAGTTGTTCAAACGTCAAATTTCAGCAAAGCATAAGCACCTGTTAAACTGGAAAAATACAAACCACAGTCATGAACAAGAATCTGCTTGGGCATAAAGGATTTTGGCCTTTGAAACAGTGCTTTGACAATAAAGCTTAGCTTCACCACTCGTGTTTTCAAGGACTTTCAACCACATCCCTCTTTCCTCCTCACTGGATGGAGTTTGCTCAGCTGTCGTGAAGATAACACGCACACTTTTTGTCTGACACAGGAATCATTATTTTTATTGTACTGTGTTCTTCCTTAAAGACTCTTTAGATACATAGAATTACAGTCATTTAGAATGTATTCTCTCTGTTGTTTGTTTATCTGTTACCTCTTGTACTGTATTCAACATTTTGCCAATAAATAAAAGTCCACTCTTCAACCTTGTAGACTAAATTCATCCTACAAATCAATGTAAAATAGTTCAGAAGGATAGTGAAAGGGAGGACATGGATTAAACTTTGAAAATGGGAAATGTAATGGACGTGATGGAGCAGAAGAATATGTGAGTGAGTGAGCGAGCATGCATAGATACCCTTCAGGTCTACCTCCTTTTCTTACTGAATATATACAGTATATAGGTCAGCTCTACAGGCTGTGAAGGGCCCTGGCTGTGACCACCACATACTGCACTGTAGACTGTACCACACGATCTTCCTTCCTGTGCCAGAGGGCTGAGGGCAGAGCGCGCACAGGAAAGAGGGCAACCATGCAAAGCTAAATAATGCAGTGGCTCAGTCTCCACATTATGACCTAGTAAATGGCTGGTTATACAAACACTCAGACCCTCTTGGGCTGCCCCATCTGACAGCACAATCAGCAGGATGAATCGCCCAGCTTTTATGAACTCATTTATTGCTATCATGGCTGAGGTCAATTCACTCAATTCAAGATTTTGACTGTGCACAACTCCACGGCTCTAACTCTGTACAGACTGGGTGTATTGCTTGGCAAATGTTTTGGCATGTTAGAAAATTCCACCCTCTGAACTGAGTGAATTGCAGGTGAATGATAGTGATGGTGTCTCAGAAAGGCCTCCTGCCATGCATGTCGTCTAGGGGTTAACTAAGCAAAGTGTGACAGGGTGAAATGAATGAGAGAACCAATACTAAGGGGCAATGAAAGATACTTGCCATGCAACTCCACAAACTGTCTCTCTTGTCATGCTATTTGCCTGTGTGTTGACAGCTCAAGCTTTGAGGAAAGCAAAATGAGTGTTGCGAGGGCTGCTACTCTTTACACCAGACGCACGATCACACACATAAGAAGAAAAAAAATCCTCGAAGTCATTTGCGTCAGTGATCTTTACATCTTCCCCATCTCTATTTTTGAGGATGGCTCCAACAACTTCACGCACAGTGACAAATCTGCAGCGGGTTAATAGCCCTACAACTGGACAACCTTAACTTCTGCACACATGAACAGTGTATGTGTCAGGGACAGAGCGGCAGCCTAAACATTCATGTCACACGCTCAAAGTAAGCAACTCACAGCCCTTGACAGCCCCCCTCGGCGTCCCACCCTACCTTCGGTGTGGCAAGTGGAGGAGAGGATGGTGCTCGGAGGGCGGAAAAGGTACGGGAGATAACGGGAAAAACATTTCATCTTCTTCTCCTATGCTTGCCGACGGGTGAAGAGCGTTGCGTTGCGGGCTCCACATCCGCACTGCCGCCGCGACAGCCAGCCAGAGAGGAACCGTTGAGGGGGTGAAGGGGGAGGCGGTGAGGGTGCGGGAGGGGAAGAGGCTCTCTGTCCGCGGCGCAGGGGGCTATGACAGCATCACTTTTCGCAAGCAGACAGCGCAGGCAGGCAAGCAGGCAGCAGGCTCCGGTGAAGCTGCGCGCCGCTCGGGGAGCAAACAGCGCACGGTGTCAGCGTGCCCCCGCTTCCGTGTCGGTAGTTCCCTCCGTGTGTGTAGTTGTTTGAGTGACAGCAGGACAGCGGGTCGCCTCTGTTCTTTCAGATGGGAGGTCAATGTATGTGTGGTCTGCCGGTGTCAACACCCCCACCCCCTCGTGATAGTTTGTCAGGTTATTGGAGTAAGAAGAGCAATTACAGCTGATTATGGAGAAGATGTTGTTCCCACAATATTCTAATATGAGTCTGAAGCATTTATAAAAGCCTACCTGCAATTTGCATATTTTATGGTAGACTATCACCACGTTATGCCGTTATATTTGTGTTTTATTGCGTGACCAGTGTTAATTAGTTTTGATAAGCTCTAAGAAAATTACAATAGCACACTGTGAGATGAACATAGGCCAAAACTTGATGAATCATAGGGAAAAGTTGTTTCCAACTGCTGACCAGGTTATTGATTAATTGGGTTTGGCGCCATCTTGTGGCAATATTTCATATGGACAGCAAATAAAACGTAGCAAAAAATAAATAAATAAAAAATAAAGCCAGTGACAAAATCAGTTACGTTTTGATGACGTTTTATTTTTTTTTAATGAGACTCGTAAAATTCATGTGTATGAACTTTAACTTGTAATAATACAAGACCATAAAAAGTACAGTCTAAACGAACTAAACACTTTAGAAATCGGCCCATACGTCGAATTGAACTACTATAATTTCACGCAGCAGTGTCAAAAGAAATAATACGACTAAATGTTACTGTTCCTGTAATGTATTTACTGTGATAAATGTTTATTTGCGTTTTTAAGGTTATTTCAGTGTACATCTCGCGAGACTTGAGTGTGAACTAATGCCAGCGGAAGTACTATGTGAGTCTCTTTTCCGCCGGCCATACAGGAGTAAACGGCAGGGTAAGAATTCTTGGCAGATAATTTCACAAAAGTTATCACTATCCATCCTCCCTTTAACGTCGCTGTGTATGCCCTTAACAGTCTAAACACATCGTAAACCTTGTCACAATCAAATGAAGGCCAATATTGAAACCATGTTGATGATAGATTATTCATTACAGTCTCAGATTTTGGTCCCCGTTCAGTCGATCGGTATCCGCATGTCTGCTACTGAATGTGCTTGATTTCTGGTGCAAGCGATTAATTCTCGGCTTCGCTTACAGATAATGTGTTTTCATTTCAGTCTATAGCTCCCTCGACAATAGCACTGAGTTAATGTTGGTACAGAAATACAACTGCGGCAGTCGGTTTGTTATATTATGCTAACGCAGTAGCGTCCTTATGCTAGCTTAGCATACAGGTTTGAAGACCTGTCATACCCTCGTCAGCAAGTTGCTATACTAGTAGTGTAAACGTAGGTGTTTGAAAAAGATGCAGTGTTAGTCGCACGTCGTTACTTATCGTGTTTCAGGGTAGGTGGTTCACTAAAACTGAAATGCAAACTATTGTAATTTAAGTTGATGCCGACGTTTCCAGAGTTACCGCATTCATTTGGTAACTCGCGTGCCCTTTCTTTGAAACTGCAGGATTGATGTTTTCGGTAGTTCAGAGAGTAATAGTTGATAAATACCTACAGCTATTCTAGCATGTAAATGCAGTTGATATATGAATAACTTATACGCTTTGTTTGCTCACAGCATCATGAAGCTGAATCCATTTGTAACATCCTCCCGCCGCAAGAACCGAAAGAGGCATTTCAATGCCCCCTCACACATCAGGAGGAAGATCATGTCTTCCCCCCTGTCTAAGGAGCTCCGCCAGAAGTACAACGTGAGGTCCATGCCTATCCGCAAAGATGACGAAGTTCAGGTATTGTAGTTTGGATTGCTGACAGTCTGTCATTATTGGCATGAGAAGTGTGTGGTGCTTTTGCTTGACTTGTTTGTGCTGTTTGCAAACAGGTTGTCCGTGGACACTACAAAGGCCAGCAGATTGGCAAAGTGGTGCAGGTCTACAGGAAGAAGTACGTCATCTACATTGAGCGTGTGCAGAGAGAGAAGGCCAACGGAACCACAGTCCATGTCGGCATCCACCCCAGCAAGGTGAGACGGTTGTGTAGACCCTCAAATCGCTGTGCCTGTTTCAGTGGGGAAAAACTGGAATGAACGAGAATATAATATTGTTCAACAAGGTTACACTGGGTAGGCCAGTGGATGCAAACCTATGTTAAGAAGCTGCATGTGTACCTGTCAAGACTCACACTTGAGATGTGTCTTTATCCCTTTTTGGCACCTCATTGATGTGAAGTGAAAGTGAGGTTGTCACACAAACTGTCAAGCACAAACTTAAGAGATAAATACAATTTCCAGGGAAATAGAATATCTGTTCTCCTTGATTCAGCTTTGTGATGATCTTTGAGACTGTAGACAGCGGTGTTGCTTTATTAGCCTGGGTTCTTTTGGGAAGGTCTGATATGTCCACCATATTTACATACATTATATGTAAGAGCTTTTTGGCGGCTTTGACGTTCTCTTAAACAGTAAGATGGTAAGAAAACCAGTAGGTCCATTAAATAAACCAGATGTGAGTGTTTGTATTGTTAGTGTGCTGAACTGTATTTGTTTGCTACAATGAATGTGCACGTTAGTTTCGGACTGTGTTTTGAAGGCAGTGAGAAACAGGGAAGTGTTACGTGGATTTGACAGTGACAACTTTGGCTGATTGAAAGTACGAAAAGGATTTTACTTTGTTAAAAATAACAGGATTTTTTGTAACTGCAGAATAATATTGATGTAGTTCTCACTAAAATTCGACCTATTTGAATTGACAAGTTAATAAGATTATTGTTGAACATATCATGGACAGGAAACAATGTAAAGCACAGGTCTTCCACTGTTCCTATCACGTACGTTTCTGTGTCTCTGTAAATTAGTATGAAAGTAAGGAAAGTGAACAGCTAATGAATGCATGTTAATGATGGGCTGAACATAGTAATATATGTGGAATCACCTGTACATTGTCATGCAGTCCATTTAAACAGCATTGTAAGATATGCTGATTACTTTTAAGGCTCTAGTTTAGTGTTACCTGAATTGCATTTTATTGTAAGGTGTTTTTAAGTTTTTGCTTATTTTTATATGTAAGTTAAACGGTTGGTTTACTGCCGATCACTCCAGCATTTTAAAATACAGCCTCAAAACCAAACAACAGTCACACAAACAACTAAAATCTCCTCAAAGTACTAAACAGTTTATAAATTAAGGTATTACTTGTTGTGGGGCTTTTGTAGAAGCCTTTTTCCTTGAACACATTTTGACATGTCACAGCAGGAAAAGCACAGGTGTAAATAGTGAAATTAATGTTGGCTGAATTCCATTTATCTGCTTCAGATTTCTGATATTGTTCAGACTCCTTTTCACAATGCCCTGGCTTACTGGTACACTTGAGCAGACTGCAGCTGACATTGTTATTATTAACGCCTGTGCTTTTTCCTTCAGTAACAAGTCTGTTTTTGTAACCCCACCATTTAGTTTTTTTGCGTTAAACATTTTCTTACATCCCAATGCTATATATGGTGCTGCTGGCAGATTTACTGTTTATCAAATTCAGTAGTATTGGGCTGTAGGGTGTCAGTAGGCTGTGAATAAGCTGTCAACAGACAGTCACCTAGATGTGATTAAAGCAAACTACACAGCAGCATTTTGCTGTGCTCTGACAAGGTACATGTGAGCTAGCCAAAGCAAACTGCAGCTCTGATAGTTATAGTGGAGTATTTGGCTCAGCTAGCAGTCCATTTTCACAGAATTGACATGCCATAGCAGAAGGCACAGCTGCATCGAATGGCGATAGTGAGGGTTTCCATTGTTTAATGTTCAAGTGAGCTATATCATTTAGTCAGCATGTGCAACACCTGGGGCCCAGGAATTGGCACACCTGAATGGAGTGTAGCTGTTATTAATTACACCTGCACTTGTTGCTGCACCTTAATATCTGCAGGGAAAAAGGTTGCTTCATTGGTGTTTCAGACAGTTTGAGAGCAGTGGGTCACTTTCCATTGACAATATGTGTAATGCTTGGACACGAATATTAAGCGCTCTGTAGTGAGTCGTGCACAACATGAGCAAATAATTGACTCAAAGCTCAACAACTATCACTTGTAAAGCCTTTGTAACTCATCCCACGGTCTGAAGATGATGTAATACTTAGTTGTTTTTCCTTTCTTTTTTTTTAATGGAGTCTACGTTGTGTATTTAGTGGTTGTCAACTAGTCAGACATTAGAGATTTTTTTTTCTTTTGCAGGTGGTCATCACCAGGCTAAAGCTGGACAAGGACCGCAAGAAGATCCTGGAGCGCAAGGCCAAGTCTCGCGCTGATGGAAAGGAGAAGGGCAAATACAAGGAGGAGACCATTGAGAAGATGCAGGAGTGAAAATGATCTTTTGCTATCAATAAACTGTGTAAATGGACCGTACTTTGTCTGTCATGTTTTAATTGTGGAGGTATTTTGTCTTTGCATTATGTTTATGTATTTGTCAGTCACAGAATTTCTATTTCAAACCTGCTTTCCTTGTTTGAAGTAGTCTTAACACAAAGACATTATTGAACTGGGCATCAGCTGTTACAGGAAGGAACTTGGGTCATTGTGATTGGTCTGTACAGATCCCACAAACACTGGGGTGCACTACTTTTTACTCCTGTACTGCAAGTGTGACTGAGGTGTATGAAACTGCTGTTTTTTATTAGGAATTTGAGCATTAGTTTGGCCTCCAGAGAGGCCAAACTAATGCTGAAAGAGATGCTGAAAAGATGTCAAAAACCACTGGGAAGATCATCAGAAGGCCCAGACACCCAGCATGTGATAATTGCACAGAAATGTTCTTTGACAGTTTCTCATTTTTTAATGATCTGACAGTGTATTGAGCATCACCCATAGCGAGAAACTGCTGATGATTTGTTTGATATCGTCCATACACTCAAAGGGGAGAGGGGAGTTTCATCAAAAACAGAATTACCGGTTTCAAATCGTGTTTTGCGCTACAGGAGCATGGTGCTGTCTATGGTGCTCGTATTTGTGTGATTTTACTGAATGAGCATTAGGTGTCACTTCTTACCACAGTCTGAACGTTACCAATTGTAGGAAGTCCAAAAAAAAAAAAGTAAAAAGTCATAATCTTGACATTTTGCAAGCTAATTTATCAATTCATTTTGTCAAACTGCAATACAGCAAGATCTACAGAAAAAGACCATGATGCATATTTTCAGGAGGTTCATCTTTAGCCGGATGTGTGCTTCACAAATAAATGTTTGGTGCAACACTGAAAGCACTCACTGTAGTTCCTCCCTCTCCGGGTAATGGTCATGTGATCCTCTCTGACTGCCGACTTGTGGTGTCTGTCTAGCAGTCGGACTGTACCGAAGTTTCTCCCGTCAAAAGTTTGTACTTCTAACTTATTCTTGGTGTACAATAAAGCACCACCATGGCGGAGCTACGTTTTGTGATCGCCATGTCTGTGATGACCCTGTTTTGGGGCATTGTTGGAGGAGTCGTGCCCTGGTTCATCCCCAAAGGACCAAACAGAGGGTAAGTTTGTTAGCTGGCTCTTTGTAGCCTGTAGAAAGCTAAAGAAAAGTTAAGTTTTTGTGTGTGACTGAACTCATACAAGTGTGTGTACAGTGTCTACATACACACACGGCGATGCCTTATAAGTCACTTTCTTAATGTCACTTGAACAATTTTAAAAAACGTTAAACTTTACTCGCTAGTAACGTTAAGTTAAAAAAAAGTTATGATTAGCTCGTTAGCTAAAGCTAATTTGACCACCCTTCCTCCTTCTTCGTCGAAGGAAACTTAATCCGTGTTACCTTTTCAAATCCTTGGTTCTTGACATCTCTCTATAATATATCTGTACTGTCTACTTCCTTATATTTAGATACCAAACTCAAGAGTAGATTTACTTCATCTCTGGAAAATGTGTCTGATCCAACTTCCTTCATTTGTCTGTCTGTCACTCGCATCACGAGATCAAGCCGTGTCAATGAATGGCCTCTGATGTGTTTTAAAACGGTGCATGCAGTCATTAGATTTGAAGTACAGCACTTTAAAATATTTTCTCCTTTTCCTCCAGAGTGATCGTCACAATGCTGGTGTTAACTGCGGTTTGCTGCTACCTGTTGTAAGTATTACTATCCTGGAAATGCACCAGGATTTCTTTAACGTCATGTTGTGGCAGTCTGAGTATCTTTAGTGCATAATCAAAATAACAGAGGGTCAGTTAGAATTAGGTCAATAATTTAAATAGCTCAGATCATCAGTCAATTAATCCATTGACCCCAAATTGTTTGACATCCACCTTGATAACTGGTGAATCATTTGAGCAATTTGTCCAGCAAAAGTACCAAACATACCTTTGTTCAAACTTGTCAAAAGTGGTGATTTGCTGCTTCTTGATGTGATAGGAAACTGAATATCTTTGAGTTTTGAACTGTTTGTGAGACACAAGTCAAATTCCTCTTTTATTTGTGCAGCTCAGACTGGAGATGGATTAATTTGGTTGGTGTTCAATTGTTTCCCCTCTTTTACTCCAATTTGTGTGCATTGCTGTCACAGTAAAACAAAGCCCAAAGCCTGTCACCAGAGTCAGCACTGTCATGTATAGAGTATTTGATGATCAATTATTTATATTTGCAATAAGGTGCAAGTCTGCATATGGTGTCCTGTTACATGGTGAAATGAGTGCAATAGAAACTAAGCAAGTGCTGCAGCTAAGTGAAGTTACTCCACATGCCCTCAGTCTGAACAGTCCTAACGACTGGATGTTTTGTCATTACAAATGTGGGCCTAAACTCAGAATCACCATTTATTAGAGAACAGGAAATGACCTGTATCACTGAGCTTTGAAGGATGTGAGTCGTTTTGGATTGACATGTGTCCTGTCTGTCCATCAGCTGGTTGATAGCGATTCTGGCCCAGCTCAACCCTCTGTTTGGGCCTGCTCTGTCTACTGACACCATCTGGTACCTGAACTTCCACTGGCCTTAATTCATTCTTCCAGGACTCCTGACAATGCAGGTAAACGTCTTCCTCTGAAAGAGCAAAGTATTGAACATATATTTGATGTACCTACCTACTTTTACGGAGCTTTTGAACTCTGTACTTCTATATAGCCAATAGATAACACTTGGCTTGGTTTTCTCTTAAACTTGTTATTGCATTTCTCTCAGCAGGAGAGGACCTGACACTGCTGCATCCCATCAGACTGAGCAGAGATCATTCCCTCTGGATTGCCTTAAACTCAGGCCGCAGTGTTATTATTGAGTGTTGCCCGCACTGGTGCCTTGTACAAAAATGATTCCCAAAGGACCTCTGACAGATCTCACTGAATGTGCTTTTCTTAAATCAAAGCAGCCTTCACTTTGTGTTGCTTCGGTTATATATCATGTATATTGTGTTCATTGCTGTTGTTAATATGAATGACTTTGCCTTAAAATAGTTGTTGTGAGCATTGTTGTAATGTCTTTTGGTGTGGTAATAATAATTATGGATGTAAATCTATTCAATAGTTCAATAGTTAATTAATAAACTAATAATCAGCTCCATTGGTGCAGAGCCTTTGTATTTTGTTTTGCCAAGAGTGTGATGACTTCATGTTCAGAATTAATAATATTATTGTAGATATTTTATGCATCTCATTATGTTGAAACTTAAGAATATGTGCATTTCAATTTGATGAGAAATTTTAATTACTTATACCAAAATGTCATTAAAAGGCTGTTTTTACGTTTAAATGTCTTTACACACGAAAGCATATAAATTTGTGTAATTTCAGCACAATTTGATTAAACATGTCTCCGTTTTTAATTTAAATTTACATACAGTAAGAGATTGTTCATTTATTTATTTATTTTTTATTCAGTTTCTTATCTTTTAATAGCGTAGAAGGTATCTGATTGTTTCGCCGAGCCCGACAGTCGAAGTTCAAAACAGGCTTCCCGCTTGCCGTACCTCGAGCAGACTACGTTGGCAGTATGGCGTCTTCAGAAGTCCACGTCCGAATATGCGAACAAGAAATACTCAAATATGACTTGGAAATTAAAGCTTTGATTCAGGTGCGACTATTTATTTGGTAACATTACTTATGGCTGTGTTACGACCCGCTGGTTTTTGCGCTTGTCAGTGAAGGAAATCGTGTTGTTTGATAGTATGTATGCTACAGCCAGTGTTTCCAGCTGCAGTCAGTTATTTATATTTGTTGTGGGAGACATGGACGCTGATATTTCACATAATAACTCCCTATTTGGTCAACATTTAACTCGCTTTTGTGAAGGCATCAAGGTGGTAGTTTCCAGTAAAGTGCTGTCGCCGGCAGACAGCTGCACGTACATCAATGAAGCATGGCACACACAGCCTGCTTGGATCACTGTGTATGAACAGCTGATGCTCATGATTCTGCAGAGAAAATTGAGATATTGTATGCTTTGGCCTCCACAGATCACAGACATGTCTCTGTACTATTAAATGTTGACAGTATACCTGAGTTGTGATAACCATGAACAAGGTTTGAAATTAGGCTGGTCAAGGCTAACAGAAGGTTCCTGAGATCCTGAGTGTCAACACAAGACACACTCAAATGCCAGATTTAAATATGCTATATGCTTCATTAAAAGAAATGAGCAGGCCATGAGGGCGAACTCCATGGCTAGAAAGCTTCAGCTTATATTGTTTAAAAATTCTGCAAAGAAATTAAGTTTATTAGCAACAGTAAGATGCCTTTGCTATCCAGTACTGATGGGGTTTCTGGGTCAGAAAATATTGCTGAACTGTGGAGAAAACATTGTAGGAACATATGTATATACATATGCGTATTGGTGATGTTCCTACAGATGATGATGTGGTTATTAGACCAGATGAAGTTTGCCATGCCGTTGAGAAACTGGCAGTGAGCAAAGCATGTGGCCCTGACCAACTGAAGTATGCGAGCCACAGGATCCGGTTCTGCTTGCTGCATCTGGATTTTTAATGCATGGCATGCTACTGGACTCAATGTTATCTGTCTTATTAGTGCCAGTCGTCAAAGACAAAGCTGATACAATATCCAGCTTAGAAAATGACAGACCAGTTGCCCTGGCTAGTATCCTCTCCAAGTTAGAAGAGCAGATTCTCTTGGTTGGCCTGTGTCCACTGATAATCAGTTGGGTTTTAAAAATAAACACAGCACAGATTTATGTTTTATATGCACTGAAGGAAATTGTTAGGAAGTATAGAAAACATAACACTACAGTATTTATGTGTTTCCTGATTGCATCCAAAGGAAAATTGTTTGCTAAACTACGAGAGGGGTCCCCCATACTTTATAAGGATATTGAATTTTTTGTATTCGCGTCAAACCATGCAAGCCTCATGGGGTAAGAGCACATCTGCACTCTTCTTATTGACCAATGGGGTCTGACAATGTGGAATACCATCACCTGTTCTCTTCAATCTGCATATGGATGATCTTTCTTAAAGCTTAAAAGATTGTGGGGTATAGTATTATTAACCATCTGATGTATGCTGATGACTTAGCTATCCTGTCTCCTTATAGCGCTGGTTTACAGCAACTTCTTAGAGTTTGCACTAATTATGTACACAACATGTGTACACATGATAGTAAAACAGCCCTTTTCAGAGCCTGCTGTACTTTACTCTATACAGCCCACATGTGGTGAATGCCTCAGGTGGCATTCAATGATGCACAAGCTCCCAAGATGGACAACTGGAGGAGGAGCCATTGCATTTGTGGCCCATGTTGACACACTGACAGAATGGTGTACCTTTTGCTTACAGTGTGTGCCAGTGGTAGTTCATCTTGAAAGAGCAACTCAAACTGTTAGAACCCACAGTGATAAAGGAGGCTTGTGTCCATCTCATCCCTGTTTTCATGTCTCATCAGGATATTAATGAGTGCACAGGCCCTCAAAGCAAGCTGACAGAGCTAAACGCAAATGTGAAGAAGAGTTTCCACAATCTCAGATTGCGGATTCAGGTAAGAAGATCTCTGCAAATGTGATAGAACCCCGTTATAGGCTGTGCATCAACCACTTGCATTTGTTTTTATCATGATAGGTGGCTAAAACCAAAAAAAAAAAAAAAAAACTAAAAGCACGAAAAGCCATTTTGTTTCTTTGACAGGATTTAGAGCAGATGGCTATGGAGCAGGACAAAGAGTCAGACAAGCAAGCTATGATCAGTCAGGTGGAGGGACACAGAAAACAGATGCTGAGGTAATGTCTTTACATTTAAGTACTCAGCCTTTCCCTGACTTTTATAAATGTGAACTGTCGTGAATTTTGTGGCATTTTTGTGTTGGCAATGCTGCCTTACTAATGGGGGAAAGCATGGTTAAATTACCTGTTTCAACTTGTGTAATGTCTACTTCATGAAAAGATATATACATATTCTTTTTCTATTATTCATGGCTGTTTTTGCAGTAACCAGACAGTTTGGAGGAAAGCCAACCTGGCCAGCAAACTGTCTATAGACAACATGGAAAAGCAGGCACTTCTTAATGGAGCAGATAGTGCTGTGAGGCAGAGGTGAGCCAACAATGTGTTCTACCTGTTAGAGAAACAGGATCAGCTTTATATCTTCGCAGAGTATTTTCAAACAACATACTAAAACTTGTCATGTTGTCGTTTGAAAAATATATTGTTTTTACATCTTTCCAGTCCTTTTGTAGGGGACAGTTCACTGGCAATAGGACATGTATGTTATTTGTATCTCCTGTTTTGTATCTCTTTCTCAGGAAAATGACCAAAGAGGGCCTGGCTCAGACCACCAGTGACATTACAGAGAATCTTATGAGCATCAGCCGGATGATGGCGCAGCAGGTTCAGCAGAGCGAGGAGACCATGACGTCACTAGGTTAGTGAAGGACACACAGCCTAATGAGAGAGAGTGTGGCAACAGTGTGTTAGCAAATTTCCCCCGACTGTGTTTTTCATACAATGGGAATATGCCAGATACTTGAATTGTCCACTTAGTTTTGTTGAACTTGTGTTGAAAACAGTCCTCTCTCCCGCTTGAAGCAACCTCCTCAAGGACAATCCAAGAGACTAACGACGAATTTAAGACCATGACGGGGACCATACAGCTTGGGAGGAAACTCATCACCAAGTACAACCGCAGAGAGCTCACAGATAAACTGCTCATCTTCTTGGCACTCGCTCTCTTCCTCGCCACGGTTCTCTACATCCTCAAGAAGAGACTGTTCCCCTTCCTGTAGACCAGGTTTGAGGAGCTCTCCCATTTCCACGTACAGTATTTTCCATGGTCAGTGCAGATGATTTAAACAACTCCAAACGCTGCGTGTCATATTACACACACATTACACATGACTGCCTGCTCAGTGGAATGTGGACCACTCACACCACTCAACTGTGAGGGTGTAATATTGTCCATAAAGAAGAAGATAAACCTACACACCTGTAATTTCATGCAGTGATTAATTTATTGAAGAGATTTTGCTTCATCACAGAAAGAGAATGTTGTTTGATGTTTGTGGATGTTTGTGTTGGTGGCACAAAATGTGTCAGACATCCGTCTTTAGTTAGTTAACGTGACAGTCATGCTTTGCATTGGTTTTAGTTGTGACAGGAGCTGGGCAGCCCCTATTAATCCTTTTTTATACATTCCAGTGGAGGCTGTCCAGTATGTTTTTTGTTTATACACACAGATTCTTAAAATACAGAAAGCAATTCTCAGATGCCTAAAGTAGTGTCTTTCTGTTTGTTTCAGACTTTTCTCTGAGTGAAGATACATAACATGAGAGCAGTAAAATTCATTGTTAATGTGTGACACGCAACGGGTCCTTACAGATGAATAGCAAGTCCATGGAAAATAATGTAAACAAAATTGCAGTGGAATCTGATAATCAAAAAACAAGTGCACTTTTTACGTCAGTTCAACACACTTTTATTAAAATGCATTCCATTAAAATAATATTCTAATATAATATAGCATACAATACAATTAATTGCTGTTAGAGAGTACTGATATTAAATGTCACAATATTGGGGATACAATTTCTTGGAACAATATTTAGTGTTAAAAAACAAACATGTTTGTGTAACAGAACGGAGACTCCTTCATATTCATCACTTCCTGTTGTTTTAACCGTGACCTGATATCATAAAGTCACTGCAAATGATATACATGCATTTTCTGTAATTGTTATTTATAATGACGTACTGTATAATTACCGTAATGTATAATTTATGACAGCATTATAATGACTTAGGATAGGATAGGACAGAATATTCCATATTGACTTTGACACTGTTCAGGCCCAGCTGCAGTCAGTTTGTGTTTCACTCGCTGAATAATCAGAGCAGTGCATCTACTTTTGTTTGTGCAGTTCAAATTGTCTCCATGTTTTATTCAGTTATCTTGCGAACCGAAAAAAGACTTTTCTCAAAAACAAATGAGCACACTTCCCTCCATCTCTGCCCGTGTCAGCTTGGCTCTGGTCTGCAGCAGAGCAGAAAAGCTCAGAAAAGCAGAGGCAGTGATCACACTGGCAGAGATAGAGCAGCATGCATCTCTGCCTTTCTTCAGATAAGACCCGGAAAAGCTGATTATTCCTACCCGTTTCCCTCTCCCTTTCCAGTATGGGGTGAGGGTGAGGGGGGATATTTTTAGGTTTGTGTGGCGCTGTTATCTGACGTTGCCTTTTCAACACCTTGGAGGAGAGGGTGGCCAGAGGAGCTACATGACCTTGCTACCCTTTCTGCAATCGCCTGGCCTTCACTGTTTTGTTTAATATATGTAAATGTTTATCATTATTGATTATCAATAAATTCAGAGCATTCTGGCTTTATGTTTGACGTGTTTCTCAAATGTGTGTTTGTGAGGGTGTATTGTTTAAAGTGAGATAGAAGCCAACAGAACACGTGTGGAGAGACCTGAGAGATGCATAAGCATCTCTTACTCATGCAAAGTGGTGGCAGTAGGGCAGAGCCAGTTCCTAACCTGTTTCTATAACTGACGAGGACTCTGGCTCTCTGTCAAGCAAATTGGACTATTCTTGCATTTAGCACCGTGATTGTGTCCATCAAGTGTTTGTATCTAGACAAGTGGCCTGGGGTCTTAGGGGACTGATGGCGTAAACACAGGAACCTTGCATTAATATAGTTTCCACTGCTGAAGGGGGCTTTGGTCAGTTATTTATCTGTTTTCCGAGTTAGTCAGTTAAACTTTTTCAGTTAAAATCTCAAACAAAACATACTAATGACTTTGCCAAAGTTTCCAAAAAAAAAGTGAGTATCAAATATACTTTCCAAAAATAGACTGGATCAGGTAACATCCTGAATTTGTCCTTATACTGACTGAGAAACTGTTGCCTTTCAGGATGGCTTTTGACACATCAGATAGAAAGTGCTTGTACACACAACAGAATTAATGCAAATCATAACCTTTGTAGTTCCATAGAATTAAAATAGGTATTTCCTGATTAAATCAGCAGAACCTGATTTTTAAAACCTATAAGACCGGTCAAGGTCATGGCTCACTGCCATGAACTTTTAAATGTGTGTGGAGTGTACACGTGGCTGACAGCGGGTTGTAAAATGTGTAAACCTTAGCAACCCTTTAACCTTGTTTAAGCATATTGAAGGAAGCTTCCTAATAGCCACTTGAACATTTTAACCTGACACAAACCATATGAGGGTTTTACAAACGTTAGGGTCCTTTATGTTAATACACTGTATAACCAGTTCGACCATAATGTGAGCCAGAGGCATGAATTATATATTGTCATAGTTCACTATTACACATTATACACCATAGACGTAGGTTTTTTTGTTTGTTTGTTTGTTTGTTTGTTTGTTTGTTTTTTACAATATTGTTTTTCTGAACGTATTTTTTAATTATGGTAGCCAAAGCCAAATAAGAATTATTATATCAAACAACTTGAAGAAATCTGAATTGAATCTTTGCATGTCAGGAATATTATGAAATACTACTACTACTACTACTGATAATAATAATAATAATAATAT
>JBBMOE010000010.1:4201378-4241254 GCA_037975065.1 Chaetodon trifasciatus | reverse complement strand
AATATAATAATAATAATAATAATAGCCTCTATAGAATTAATCATTTTCCATGGGCCTAAATTGTTAGGTTGTATTTTTCGTGGTCGCCCACCGTCTCTCTCTCTCTCACACACTTTTTTATAGGTAAACATATTAAACAATTAATTTCGCATTATTTTGTCAAAAATAAAACTAAAAAATAAAATACAGAAAACAGAAAATGTTGGAGCAAATTTGAAATTTAAAATCACATCAGAACTGTAGTTGCAGTTTGCTTTTGTTTTAATTTTCATTCAAATGACATCTGCGCGGACATCACGAAAGTAATTCAAGTGTATTCAAGAGTATTCAGACAAAAACTGGTGCAGAAAAACGAAAAACTACCAAAAGTAAGTTATTAAATATAAGAGAAGTTACACAAACTCCGCAAAGTCTTAACTCATTTAAAAATACATGCAGTCAGCAGCATCCCCTTACGCTGAATATATAACACGAGTATTTGATATTTTGTTTGTGTGTGTTTACCACGTCCTAATGCCATGTAGCGAGGACACCCCATTACTGGGGGGGAAAGTGTTTTGGACATTATTCAGGTCCCCTACCCCAAAGTTCATGTAATTCCCGTTACTGGAGGATCCTTGCATAGTTTGCATTGTGGCTGCGGGATAATTGCACGCATAGTTCGTGTTGCAGCCGGGGCTGGTGTAGTTACTGAAAGCTGGATAGTTGTTATAGGTGAAATGGTTGATGTGACCCATGCTGTAAGAGGGGTTGTAGGTGGCTGTGTCTGCCGCCAGACAAGGCTTCCCGTCCCGCACCAGCACCGGCACCGACACCCTCCTGGGCGGCGGCAGGGACACCATCTCCAGGCTCTGGTCCTGCCTCTGTCGCTTGCACTTGTACCTCCTGTTCTGGAACCAGATCTTCACCTGGGTCGGGGTGAGTTTGAGCACTCCGGCCAGGTGGTCTCTCTCCGGGGCAGACAGGTACCTCTGCTGCTTGAAGCGGCGCTCCAGCTCGTACACCTGCGCCTGGGAGAAGAGGACTCGCGGCTTTCTGCGTCTCCGCGGCTTTGGTCGATCCGGATCCTCTGGTTTTATGTCCTCCACAGGCTCGGCCGGAGGACTGAACTCCTCTGATTACACCAGAAAAGAAAGTAGAGGATGAAAAAAATGCATATCAGAGGGATATTTATTTTTCAGAGTTCATTATTAGTTATTTTTACTTCTAACAACGCCAATAATAATAATAATAATAATAAAAATACATTATCCATAGTATTATTCATTTCCTCGTACAAATTCTGTGATTCAGTTCCTTGGCAACCCATGATGCATTCAATAGAAATTTTAGGAAAAATGTAATTTCCATGATTCACACACACGTAGCCTAATGCAATCATTGAATCTCTAATGCGATGGATGTTATATTTGCCAATGCCTTTTGTAGTCTTGAAATTGATTTTCTTTTACCTTTCATACGTCTTTAAAAAGTTTAGCAGGCCTGCAAAAAACGCTGACACCAACTCAACTTTAAGATTTGTTGAAAATCTAAAAACCCAGTGCCAAAGCCTGTGTCTACGAGTATCGCCTCTGTTGGTGCTTATTGCTTCAGTGTAGTTGTTTTGGGAGCATCTGTTGCATTTTGCACAAATCAAACAGGAGCCTGCGGTGGGCATAATTTTGCGCAGGCCCACAACACCAAATTTCGTTCTCACCTTTTCTACGTTTCCCCTCAAACGCGTCTGATTTCCCATCTTTAACTATATCCATCTCCATGAGTGATTTCCCATAAAAGGTAGGAGCGAAGCTGAGCGCATTACATCTGCCGGCTCTGGACTCGTGGAGGTCTTCTCCAAACAGCGAGGCGGTGGTCGACATGTCCCGAAGAGGCTCCTGCTTCAGGCGGGTCAGCATGCAGGAGGAGGAGGAGGAGGAGGGGGTCGGCATGGTGCTGCAGTCCATGCGAGAGGAGACGTCCAGAGAAGACACCATAACGTCATGACTCTGCTCCAGGTTTAATATGTCCTTTACAGAGAAGGGAGTGGACGTGCAGGGGCTGGGAAACATTGCCAAGAACTCCAAAAGCAACCTATTAATCTGTCATATGGAGGCGACAAAAAAGACGTCAACAAATCCGCTCTCATTCCCAGTAATATTTACTGGATTTAAGTATTAGTTTGGTGAACCGGACTGATCTTGAGTGAAGTTTGCATTTTGAATGTCAACCCTGTCTCCAAACTTTTTTCCTTGGCCTCGCTCTCCTCCCGGTGACGCAGGGAGGAGGGGGAGGGAGCCAGTGGGACCCTCTGTATGGAGCCACTGGTACTCCCATTTCATGACGTAAAGTGATGTCTGGTACATGCTAGAGATGATGTTGCTAAAAGTGTGCTCAATCACTGTAAATACACTAGCCCAGAGTTTATTCTCTTTCCGAAGCAAATCAAATTGTTCGACATTATTCTTAGACTAATTTCTTAAATCAGTTCTTTTCTTGATCCTGGTGGAAACATGTCTTATTATGCCATGGGTTGGACAGGAGTGATGTATAAAGTTCATAAATAAAGCAAAACTAAATGAATGACTTGCTCGATTGATATTTCTCAGCACTACAGTTAGTCATCACGAACAATGCAAACGGATTTCCAGCTAATTCTACAAGCCCAGCGTTTGGACGGATGTTTACACATAACTTCAAGTACCAAGAGAAATCATTTATCTAACTTTGTCTGTATCGAAAGTGTATAATAACGACTAAGGGGGCCAGACGTGTATTATTTAGGTTCTAGAGAGGGATTAACAGGGGTTAATGTGTCTGATAAACCTTACTGTGCGCGTGCATGTGTTTAGGGTGTCAGACCATCTCTCATCCGACGGGAAACGGAGCAGACAAACAGGTTTGGTCCCTGAACACGGAACCTGAAACCAGGAGCGACACACTCTGCTGTCTGTCTTCAATAGATTCTGGAGCCACTGTCTGCTTTATCAGGACATGATAACAGATGACAACAAACCTACACACACATACACACACACACACAGACACACACACACAGACACACACACACACACACACACACACACGCACACACACACACACACACACACACACACACACACACACACACACACACACACACACACACACTCCCACCCACGCTGCAGGCCAGGCTATCCTAATGATGTGTCATATCTGACACCCACGTTTTAAATAATATAACGGTCATGTTTAATTGCTCATTGCTAAACTTTTCATTGTTACAATTTCAGCACTTTTGAACATTTATTGTTTTTCTTTTTCTTTTTGTTTTTTTTTTTTAAAAAAAACAAACAAACAAAAAAAAAAACAAGCCGAACAATTATCTTAAAGTTCCATCGAGTGAGACACTGCAGTCACCTCCAGGTGTGCATTCTTTAGCAATGGCCTCAATTAAGCATGCAATCAGTAATTTATAGATTAACAATAACAACTGCAGTTACAAATCATTTCGCCGGACAGCAGTAAAACTGAGCCAAATGTGCGTAATGACGCACACGCCGCACGGTTGGCACTAAACCTGTTATTAATGCCTGTGGAGACGCTCACAGGAGACAGACAGTATTATCGTTTGTTTTATCTTCAGCGTTTAGCACAGCCACGGGGTAAATGGGTCCCCCTGTCTCCGACCCAGGGATGGTGTTTATAGTTTTTAAGACTATTTGTGCGCCTCGCGAGCTGATGAATGACCGTAAAATCTTTCGCAGGAGCAGAGAGAGTCAACACTGGCCCAGCTTTTGCTGTAATAATTGGCGAAATAAAGTAAACGCGGGTGGGGTGGGGGTGGCTGAGGAGACATGAGAAAATGTTTTCATTCTCACTGGCCTGGCGCGGCTTGATGTAACGTTTTCCTGTTTTATTATCATTATTTGCAAAAATACATTCAAAATCCAAACGATTTCTCCCGTTGGATGATGATAAATTATTCACCAAATTACATACGTCTTCAGACCGGATAGTAAACTGGTGAGTCAACTGTAAATTGAACATGACAGGCCTGGCATGTGTTTCATATCCCTAATGCTTCGTCCTGCCGTCCCCTTTGACCCGTCTTTCTGCAGCACATCTTCAGCTCAGATAAAGCCTCAGATAAGGTTGCTTAAAAACTTCCGCTGCACGAACGCGTGGGTATTTTGAGTGCTGCGCGTTGGGAGCCTCTCACCGTGTGTGTGTTTACGTGTGCGTGCATGTGTGTGTAGGTGGGTGCGCGTGTGTGTGACCCAAATTAAAACCTTTGTTTCTTCACAATATGTTCCTGCGGCGAGCGAGGCCGCTTTAAAACGGCCTAGTATCCTCTGTCCTGTTGGCCTTTAGGTGATTTAGATCCATTAACTGTTCAGTGATTTGACTAATTATGCAACAAGCTCATTAGGATATAATCTGTTTAAGAATGACATAGCAATAATTTTACACTTTCTCTGCAAACGCTGGTTAGCATTATTGCCTGTTACACGTCGGTACGTGTAGTCGTGATTAGGTTTATCTAACATTTGGTGCCAATATCACAATTCCTGCATTCAAAACGTCGTGCAGAAGCTGTAAAATCTTAAGTTGCTCATTCTGAAGAATGGCCTTAGGTTGAATTGTGGATGCATTTCAACTGTATAGCCTATAGTATAGGTTATACAGTTATATACAGCTATACCTAAGATGTATGTAAACATTTTAAGTCCCTCTGCTGGCCTTGTAACTACATAATCAGGCTCATTAAACTGCCTCATCTCATATTTTATCAGGTATACTAGTATATTTCATTGTTTCATCCTCAATTACAAAGTAACTAACTTTATCTAGAAGTAAGTTAAAAAAACACTCATCCTGATGCCTTTAATCTGGAACCCATGGCAGCCAGAAGTGCCTGTTTGGGGATCTTACAATGCACCCGGTTCATAAAGAATTAAAAGATCTGTGATGTTAAAAACTGTAAAAACTCTAAACTTCACTGGTGACCAGTGAAAGCAGTCATGTGCTCTGTTGTTTTGGATATATCAAGAATCTGGCAGCTGCATTCTCATGAGACAATAAGAGAAAATACCATCTGTAGAGGTAATAAAGGCTATTTGAGAAACTTTTAAAAGAGAATTTTCCTCGATGGTTGATACAATTGAAACATAAAATCATAGGTACTTTCAGTCCAAGGCCAGGTCTTGGCAGCTACATTCTCATACTGTGTCTCCACCTGTGGAGGTCTCAGATAGTCAAAGTAACAGGTGGAGATATCATGAACTGACTCATATGCTGATGAGATGTGATTAACGTGGTTTACTGGCACATGAGCATGCAAGGTTTTGCGTTCTCCTAATTTCATTTCTGTCCTCCCTGGCCTGATTCATGAGTGCAGGTTCTTGAGAGGGTGTTGTTAGAGCTGGGACACCACCAAAGTCTGGTTTTCTGGAGGGTTTTGCATTGTCATGATAGCGGGACTTTACATTTATGTCCTCCCGGACTGATCCTTGAATGCAGTTTCATCAGGGGTGTCCAAAACCCCCCCGGGCCTGATTCATGAATGCAGGTTCATCAGGGGGTTTCGTCGGAAATGGAACCCCGCCAGAATCTAGTTAATAATAATAAACTTTATTACAGACTCAATAGTCCAGATAAGTAGTTCTCTGGGTCAATACCCATTTGCTCCTCAGCAGGTGCGTCAGGTGTACAGAGGTTCTGATCCGTGATGCAGGAGTTGGCTGGAAGCTGATCGGGTTGAATGTTATCCTGTCTAGCACGTGAAAGAAACACATTATCTGAATTTGTA
Source organism: Chaetodon trifasciatus (assembly GCA_037975065.1). Taxonomy (NCBI): domain Eukaryota; kingdom Metazoa; phylum Chordata; class Actinopteri; order Chaetodontiformes; family Chaetodontidae; genus Chaetodon; species Chaetodon trifasciatus. Next base: position 4,235,487 of record JBBMOE010000010.1, on the reverse strand, counting down.
TTTAGTACAAATGAAGTTATTTATGGGTTTTATTCAGATTTTCATTGATTATTTTCTCATTAATGGAGCTTTAGGCATAAGAATTATTTAAGCTTCAATTACTGACATTATGACTTCTGTCTGGGTATCATCTGTTCATTATCACGCAACCAGGGTCAAAACTTCATCTTTTTGTGGGCGTTAAAAAGGAAAATAACTGTTTTTCAATTTTTATACTTAATTTGGTCATCAAATAAAATAGAAAACCTAAAAACTAATCTAATTTTTATTTGAGATTTCCTTCTGATATGTTGAAGTGTGACTTTACCATGTGCATGCACTGAAAGTCACTGCTGCATGCACCTTACAGAATCTTACAGAGTGAAAAAGCAGAATTTGTCAGAATTGTAATTCTGGATTTTTTTCGCTTTCCACTTTACCAGATTTAGCTACAGTCCTTTATAGTCTCTAGCCATAGTTACTGTCAACTGATTATGTTGTGCCCTAAACCAGCACTAATTAAGTGATCATGTTCATATCTGAAAGACTGGTTCATCCACATTAATACAATTCTTTTGACTTAAAAGAAGTTTTTCCTGAATGCTTATTCAGCTTATGCCTGACCTGCCCCTGCCAGTTTAGGATGTCCTAATATAAACAGTGTAAGATAGTTTGTTTATCAAGACTTAGCCTACCTCCCTAAAACTCATCTCTCCTTTCTGCTCAGGTCTGATACACAAGTCAAGAGTATTTTGTTGTGTCCATCTACAGGAGCCAATACTGTCTTAGTCAAAGTAACATCATAGATGCAACTTACATTATCTTCCAACAGCAGACTTCTGTGTCCGCACTTCACCGGGTATTTTTAACGCTTGTCCTTGCGTTTTTATTCCGTCAGTCGGAATATGATATCTCGAAATTTTACTGGGGCACATCAGATTTACACAGTAAAATGTATTTAGCGACGCCCATGCCAACCAGTACTTGTGTTCATGAGAGATCGTGACATTTGAAACAGTTGGTCTCTCATTCCGACAGTATTGTCCCACTGAAGTAGCACAGCTAGCTGGTAGAGAATTGAAGCAACAAAATTCAAAATGTTTCTACGAAATACAACTTAATATACTTGGCATATACTTACTGTGAATTGACAAGCCAATTGTCGGCACATGACGCCATTTATTTTGAGTTTTTACAGGGATGTTTTATGCGGATGCGTAAGGAATTGTTAATATGTCACATTTCATGAAAGGAAATTGGCGGGATATTTCAGGAGCTGAGAGCTTTATACATATATATTTTATTTTTAGAGTTTAGCCTCTACTACAGAAACTAAATCACTGGTAACGCTAAAGTGTGATAAGTTTGTACGATGTCAACTGCTTTTATTTGTTTGATTAGCTAAAGCTAATGGTTTAATAATTAAGTTACTGATAGTGGCAGATAAATATTGCCTAACCTTAATTTTACCTAGTATCGCACCATAGTACTCTTGTAAATATTAACCTACAAGTGCCCATGAATTTGTCATAAAACTCACAGGTGGACAACACAGTAACAACACTTGTTTGCTACTTATTTGGGGTGGTGCTTGGCTTTTCTCTGGTTGCTGTTCACCTGCTCAGGTACCAAGAGTGTCTTCTCTTTGCATGATTATAAAATGAGTTGTACGCTCTGTATTCCTCAGTGCATCCGTCAATACCACAGAGCAACCTGAAATCAGGGCTGTGACTGTGCAGTCAATTAATATGGCTCATTAACAGTTTTAGTGAAAAAGCAATAAAACACAGCAGATAACGCACCAACAAAGCATCTTGAACTTTACCAAAATCAAATGCAAGTAAGACTTCCCTATGGCAGATCATCAAGCTTGGGAAAAGACACAACATAAAATGATGGTAACAATTACTGTGTTTCATGATTAGCATTTTCCACATTATCTAGCTATATAGGGGAGGCCAGTAAATCAAGTTTTTTTATGATTACACATAATAATAATAATTATTATGATAATAACGTCTGTTGATGCTGATTTATGAAATTTCGCTCATGACTGCACCACTTAGTCATATAGTCAATATTTATAGTTTTTCATCACCCCTCTTTAGGAAATGGTACCTTCCAAGAAGAAGCGCGAAGAGGTGCACTTAGCTTTTAGCACATTTGTGGCTAGCTGTAATTTTCCACATAGTCATCAGAGCTTTAGCTAGTGGAGTAGGGGTTTAAGGATGCCATGGACAAAGCTGGAAGGGATGGAACATATCCGGGCCTGGACCATGAAGCAACCACAGTATTAAAAGGTATTGTATGTTTCTTAATACCTGAACCTTATGAACCCCCCGGTGTCAGATGAGAAAAAAAGTAAATTCATACCCATGGATTAGCATTGCTGATTAGTTTCCCAGGTCCCATTTTTACTGTAATAGTAAAAATAATTTAGAGTAATTTAGAGTATAAAAATATTTCTGTTACCGTCTACATTTTTAATTTAATAAGCAAGGCCTATACTATATCATAAATTTATCTAAAGATGAAGAGTTTTTTGGTGTTGTTTGGTCTTTGTCACAGTGTGCATTTCTTTGCCTTACAATTAACATTAAATAAATATATCCTTTATGCGGGGCCAGGAATCAGGGCTGTGTAGCACAGGCATCTCTTCTGTGACCTGTGACTTCAGCCCCACTCCCCCCCTCCCTTTTTCAACTCTTCATCCTTCTCCACTTCCCTCTCCTCTCCACCCCCCATCTCCTCCATCCTCCCTGCCTTCTCCAAGCCCAAGAGCCCAACATGGTGCCAGCAGAACTGTACAGCCCACAGTATGTTGTATACACAGACACAGAATTGGAGCAATCACGTAGCACCGTTTTTGAAAAACAGCATGCCGGAGCGGAGGGAGACTACATCCTTTTTGAAGAGCTTCCCTGTTGATTAATCAGGAATACAGTAACAAGCAGGATTTCCAGTAAGAGAGCAGTAGGGGATGACTTTCAGTATCCATGCAGCCATGAACTCACTGTGAGGGCAAAGCATCTCATTGAGTACTACCCAATGCTTCAGGACAGATTTGTGACCAATGGAGCTGAGTGGATAAGACACTATTCAAATGCAAACCTTTGCCACTCAAGGGGGGGATGTGTTTCAATCAGATCATATCAAAGTGTGTCTACTTGTATGGCTTAATTTCTGGATACGACTTTGTTTAATGTGATTTATTACACTGTTGTCTGTCTGTCTTGTCTGGAGTCTGTGAAGAAGCAGCTTATGAAAAGGGTCCAGAAAGTGACAAACTCAAAAAAGAAGAAGGGAGCGACTCCTTCAAAGAGACCCTGGAGCCTTAGCTTTCAGAGCAGCCAGGAGACATCCACTGATGAGACTAACAAGTCCACCTCCTCAACTTTGATCTTGGAAAGATCACCACCATCCAGATTCAACACCCCAGACGTTGAAAAGCCGAATGGTAAGTATACAAATCGAAATAGTGGATAGTGTTTCAGGATTAATGCAAAGTTTGCATGGTTATCTTTGCGTACAATAGACCTATTCATTTTAATCTTGAATATATGGTCCTCATGTTCTAGTTCTGCCCCTAGACAGCTTGAAGGCAATAAAGAAGTGTCAAGAAATTGATTGAGATTCATATCTTTTTTCTCTGCAAGTTCCAGGGTATTTAGTATTAATTCAAGAATATTGCAAAAACATCGAATGCTAAATTCAAGCAAAATTTCCTACATATTTAGAAAATAATTCTTTAATCTTTTCTTTGTATCAAGACAAATGTACTGGTTTTAAGATATGTTGCCTAACATATAACCCTATTTAAAGATGATGGCACTAGCATAATGTCGCTGTACGATAAAAACCACTTATCTCCACTCTTGGTGATTGCCTGTACTGTCAGCTCTAGGCATCTGTTTTACCAATGGAAAGACGTTTTATTACATCGTCAATTTAATAAGTATCTCCATTAGCTGTCAGACGTGTAAAACAAAACTCGTATGTCCAATTCAACGCCCCTCCCTCTTCCTGTTTGTTGAGGTAAAGTATAACCATGAGATAACGTTGTCATGTATGGTTTACCAAAATTATTGCAAATTATTTGCTACTTGGTGCTAGCATGTAGCTCTTGCAGCTTGCTAGTTAGTGGGGGCTAATAAACACGATCAATTTGTATTGTGGTTAAGCTGATGCTGAAATATTAGCTTTGATTAAACATTGAGTTTGCTGTTGTTAACTTCAGCTAACGTCACCTATATATCAGATTATTTTCCATGTCCTTACTAGCACACTTTTAACTGGCAGCCTTCCAAATTATTAGAGCATCTAAGTTTATTTCTCCAATCGAGTACATTAAGTTGTATTGACTGTTTTGTCTATTACGGGATAGATGTGTCTTTCTCTGTTGAAGAGCTATGTGCTTTGGTGAAAATAAAATATGATAGGGCACTTGAAATGCAAACTCCAAGCAACAATTTATTACGTCAGCATTACATTCAGTGTATTTAACGTGTTCCTTTTCATCTTTTCAAGATTCACTTGAAAGTGAACAGGCAGACTCTCCTTATGTCCCACATGAATCTGAAAATGGAGCTAGGTATTAATATCATTATGTTTACCATGTTTGTATAGAACCTTTGATATAAAAATACAATTGAATGTGCTTCACACATCTAAATTTAGTTTCTTAAGTCAAAAATATTTTAAAACATAAAACTGTTTTTATTAATGCTGTATTTCACAAAGTGTTATACCATTTGATTCTGTGGGTGTCTTTGAAAACCTCAGAGTTTAAGAAAACACAAAGGCAATACTTAAGTACAGCACAAGTTAAGTAAGCTAGGATTAAGTCAGCAAAGGGTGTGTTCTTTATCTTTTCAAGATTCTCTTGAGAGTGACACCTTCGAGAACTGAAGAAGGTTTTGTTGAAGGACTTCCATGCCTTCTATGATGGGCTTGGCTGTGAGTGATGCCTATTACTAACTGAAATCTCACACACACACACACACACACACACACACACACACACACACACACACACACACACACACACACACACACACACGTACATAGACAGATTGGTTACAGTTTTGTTCATTATGGAGTGTAATTGCATTTTAACTTAATTTTGTGATGGGCTTACTGATGTTACATATTAATAGATTTGTGATTTTTAAAATTAAATCAGTTATTAAGCTCTATTAAAAAGCACTGAAAAATATTCTTTCCTGGTGGTACATCACTGTATAAAAAAAATGAATCTAAAGATATTTGTAAGGTCCTAACAGTTTAATTTTTTTGCATGAAAACATGGAATTTTTGTCAGTGTTGAGTGTTGAATAAGCCAGTTTTACATTATTTGGTCATCATATTCTGCTAATGTTCACAATGGTAAAGAAAGCCTGTTGTTAAATTAGTAACATTATTTTTAAAACCTGCATTAGTGGATTATCTAAGATAGCATCAGTTATACTGTTGATTAGAGACTACCAGTAAGTTTGATAAAATGTAGCCAAATTTGTCTGTTCATTCACGCAGGGAGTCCAAAATGATCGTTTTGGTGGAATAATATTAATTTTTGAGCATAGATGAGCAGAGCGAGAGAAATGGACGCACACCAGTATTGGATAATTATATTAGCTTTTAGCCTAGGGATTCTGCTGATTTACGTGTAAAATAATAGACAAATCTTTGATTAGGCCAATGTGATATGAGGAGCATGTAGGACAACTTGCTCTCGATTGTTTAGTGGGACATGAACAGGTGATTTGAGGCTCTTAACTAAATGCACGTCATGGGAACTTAAAAAAAACAACACATATGTTCACTTTTCATCACTACAATACATGTAAGTCCATTTAAAGTAGTAAACGGTTCAGTGATGACTGTGTAAAGAAAGATTTTTAATTTATGGCACTTATTTACAGTGTTCTATGTATACTTTTTAAGTTACTTTCTGAGAAAAAACATTTTTTCATTCTCTTGAAAAAATTGTTTTTGGACATTCATGTTTTTCATTGGAAGGCGACAATATGTTAAATTTAAGCACATCTTCCTACATATTGAGAAAAATAAATCTTAAATATATTCTTTGTATCAATACAAATCTACTCTTTTTGCTCTATATACACTACTTTTAATACATCTGTGGATCTTTTGACTGCTGGATATATTTATTTGTTTTAAAAAATCTATCAAAATCAAAAAGTCAAATTTTCCTGTTTTGTTGGCAGATTATTTTGCTTATTTCAAGGAATATATCCCTGGTTATATTACTTTTTTTTTGTTTTGTTTTGTTTTGTTTAAGCGGAGTTTTTGCAGTGTAATACCCTGGCCTGATTCATGAATGCGGGTTCATCAGGAGCATTCACCGTGGCATTGTTACCATATCTTGCCTTGAAATTGACATCCTCAACTGGCCTGATTCTGGAATGCAATGAGAACACTACTGTAAAATGAAGCTTGCATAATTGGTAAAATAATTTTGCCCGTTAAATGGTCACAAATTATTACTGGGGTTCCTACGACTGGGGTCTACTGGGGTTGTGATGAACAAATAATTTGTTACTATACCTGGCTTTTAAATTGACATCCTCCCTGGCCTCATTCTTGGATGCAGGCTCATTGGAGGCATTCGTCACAGTGTTGTTACTATATCTGGCCTTTAACTTTACATCCTCCCTGGCCTGATTCTCGAATGCAGTGAGGACACCACTATAAAATGAAGCTTACATAATTGGTGAAATAATTCTAATTTTGTTTTTTCTTCTTGCTTGTCAGGCAATGCATGTTAGTCAATTAATTCATTGTTTTTGGTCTTTTCATGGGATTTGTTGACAATAAGTAAAAAAAAAAAAAAAAAAAACACACACACACAAACACATATATATGTGTGTATACATTTATGTCTGTATGTTTATGTGTGTATATATATGTATGTATATATGTGAGCAAAGTCTACAATCACTGAGAACACTACCATAAAATGAAGCATACATAGATGGAGATGGTCACAGGAGCTGCCAGCATTTTGCTGCCCAGTGAAACCCGAAGCCAAACATATCTGGCTGTAAAGGTTAAGGCTGGTGATATTCTATATTTTTACTTATTGTCAACAAATCCCATGAAAAGACCAAAAACAACTATGAATTTATCCACTAACATGTGTTGCCTGAGAAGCCAAAGCCTGATAGAGCTCATACTTTTGTGCCATAGACTTCCACTGTTATTCACAACCTAATAAAACCCAGGAATGAGCCACACCATAACACATGGACACTGTAATGTATTTTGGGTCAATCCCACATAAACTGTACTGGTGCTGAAAAAGGCTCTCAAAAATGACCAGATATGTAGGAAATTACTCATCTGTTGTTGAAATCAACCTTTATATTTCTAACCTGTTTTTCAAAGTTGAGATGTTGAAATGGGCTTGGATGTGCCACAGACACGTCAGTTAATTCAAAAAATATTTAGACATTTAAAATGATTTGTTGACTGTATATGTAATAATGCCAGCGTTATCATTTAAGTCACGAGTTAGTGGGTATAAAGCAAGGGTTCATCAAGGTGGGATAGGGCATTGTTCTTCAACTTGTTAGCTAAGCCAGGATATAAACGAAAAGTCCAGGATTGAGGAGAACACAGAGGCCGCACTCAAGAATCAGGCCAGGGAAGATAAAAATTGAAAAACTGATAAATTTAAAGGCCAGAATTGAGGAGGTGACACCCCTTGCATTAAATCCGTGGCCCATCTGCCTTCTCCACCACTCCCTTCTGAGTTACACCACCATCATGTGGCCAATTATAAGAACGCACCCATTTGTCCATTTGCTTTCTTGATAATGACAATTTGGATTTTTATTCTCATAATCATGGTGGTGGAGGTCATGCTGTGGCAAAAATTGTTCAGTGGTCAGCATACTATCATTTATCACATAACATAAGCATCTGCTGACCCAGAGTTTGTTGTAACTGGAAACTAAGTGAACATGGCAGCAATGTCAAGTGCCATCTGTCTGTGCATCATTTGTTTTGTCTTTGTTGGAAGGATCAGCATCCCCTTCATCTACCCTCCATCTTCTGCCTCCTCCCACCCACCTCCCCACCCCTCACACACATACTCCCCAGGTCATGTTCACAGGCTTGGCAAGGCTTCACACAGTCATCTGCTGAGTTCAAGGTGATGTTGGGGCCCCCAGGGGACATAAGAGGATGCTTCTTACTCTTTGCCTGCTTTAGTTTTGTCTGCAGCTCATGTTTGAGGTCAGCGCTCGGATAGTGCTGTGTTGTAGCTCATGAGCTGATGAATGAATTTTAAGGGACAGGTTGTGGCCTGTTGACATTCGAACTGGATTTTAAAGGAGTGCCCCAGTGATTTATTCTACATTCATAAAGTTCAGAGTCAAAATTGAAGCAGCAGTCTCTGCCTTATCCTTAACTTTGGTCCTTAGTTTCAGGCAAGCTTCAGCATCAGCTACAAAGCTACATTTCCTACTTAATGACATATTTTATTAGACTTTCCCTGCCTGTCCATGCCCCTGACTTGAGTTATATCTTTCCTGGTTTAAAACTGTGGTATATCGGTAGACCGATTTTATCTGTTGATATTGGTCTATCACAGATATATTGGGAATATGTTGGTATTGGCATATATTTGAACTGGTGCTGTCAAAAATATCACGTTATTAACGCGTTAACGCAAATCAATTTTAACGGCGTCAGGTTTTTTTATCGCGAGATTAACGTTCTTTGTGACCTAGTGACTTGTAGTTTTTTATAAGCTGTGGCCACTGCTAGTAACATTAGAAAAACTACAGGATCCGATTGTAAACCGGAAACAAAACAATAGACACGCCCCACGCACGTGTTTGGTCTTGCCTGCTCGCTAGCTGTAAAAAAGTAGGCTACCGGTTTGTGTGGATGTCAAACGCGAAACGCCGAAATGGATGCGAACAAGATTCTGAATGGACAGTTTAGTTTCAGAAAGTTACCAGATGGGTCGACTGACAAGACCAAAGTTATCTGTGTGTATTGTTGGTGTGAACTGAGTTATCATCGTAGCACATCCAGTCTGAAATACCACTTGATGGCCAAACACACGGCTAATGCGAATTCTCCACCGCCTCCTTGTCAAAACCAGATGACAATGGATGGCTTTAGACAGAGGCATATGGATACCACAACTCAGAACAAGCTTACTGCAGCCATAGCCAAGTAATGTTCATTCTTTCTGGAGAGAAATAAGAGGCTGGGTTGATAAGCCTCTGGTGAATAAACAGAAGAGCAGTATAGTCTGACTGCTTGTATGTTCAAAGGAAACTTAAGAAAGGAAAGTTTAAGCCTGGTTTAACTGCACTATAGGCTGAGTCCTAGTTTACAATGATGTGCACTTTGTAACTTTATCTTGTATCACCCTGTTTTGATCCCTTAGAAAGGGTTGTTGAAGGGGCTTTTTTGTAACCAAGTATTTATTTGTCATCTGTTTATTGACAGTGTTAAATTGTGTGAGATTTTGCTTCAAATGTGAACGACTGCTCAGTGACAATGTTAGTGTGAAATATAACACTACACGTTGTTTTCAATAAAAAAAAAACATTTGCACAAAGCAAGCCTATCCACTTTTCCATGTTGATAAGAGTATTAAAATGGTAATTAATTGGACATTTAGAATAGATAAAAATGTGCGATTAATTTGCGATTAATCGCGAGTTAACTATGACATTCATGAGATTAATCACGATTCATTATTTTAATCGATTGACAGCACTAATTTGAACTTTTCTTGTTTGTTTTTTTTAACAGAACACAATGCATAAAAATATGCTTGGGGTCATTTGTAATCACTAAACTCCCAATAAAGTTTACTGTTTCAGTGCACTGATGTCATTTTAGGACAATAAAGCCCATGTTACTCCAATCTTAAAATCTTTACATCGGGTACCTGTCTGTCACAATTCATTTTAAGATTCTTCCCTTGGTTTTGAAATCACTGAATGACTTTGCCCCGTCCTATCTGTCTAACATGGTTAAGACATATGTGTCTGCTGACTCAAACCTTTTGATTGTTTATGAGGCCAGAACTAAAAGGCACGGAGAAGCGGCCTTTCTTAATTATGCCCCAAAACTCTGGAAGAGCCTCCCTGAAGATCTTCAGGGGTCTTCAACTCTTGACACCTTTAAACAAAATCTTAAGACACATCTTTTTAACATGGTTAAACATGGTGTGGTTAAACTGTAAAATATCCTCCTTTAATTACATATCTTTGTCACAAGCGTACTGTGTTGATTGACAGCGGTTTTACAGACAAGTTTTACAAAGTGTTCCAGTTCACCTGTCACCAATGAACCAGTTTGTCTTCACTCTGGTTCAAGCCCCTGTCTCAACTTGTTTGAAATGTGTTGCTAACATCAAATTCATAATAAGCATATATTTATAAAAATCAATGAAGGTGATGAGGTAAAACATTAAGTATATTTCTTTGCACTTGCACTTGCACTATATTGTCTTTGCACTTAGATCCACTTTCCTGTCTGTCCCTAGTGTTTTCCCTTTTCTCTGTGTTATTTGTCTCTCTGTCTGCTCCTCTGTCTGTCTTAGGCTTGGTGTGTCTCCACACTCAGCTGGCTCCGCCTAATCAGCGGCGCATCTGTGGCGCATCAGGCTGATTAGGTCTGGAGTATTTAAGGTTGGCTCTTGGCTCCACTTGTTGCCAGTTCATCCTGATCTCTTCTGTGACTTTTGAGTATTTCCCTGTGTGACTTTCACCAAGACCATTTTTGCCAATCGTTCCTTGTGTGCTAAAGAACTTCGTTGCTGGATTTTGTGTTTTGGACTGCCACTCACTTGTGCTCTTTTTCTTTCTATGCCTCCCAGCCACTTCCAGTGTTTGCTTTGCCACGACCCGTCCAGTCGTGCTCTTTTTGTAACACCCACTACAGGTCACTAGCAATAGGAAAGACAATCAGCCGTGAGGTACAAAAGGAATTTTTTTTATTACAAAAATCTCAGCTTGACAATAATTATATAATATTAGACATTGTCACATTTAGCCTCCTTGCCGTTAACTTCCGGCCGAACTAACCAGGGCAGGGGCTGGATTACATTATCACACATACCAGTTCACTCTGTAAACACGGCTTGCACGCAAAGTAAATACATTCCAATCCCAATCTCAAATCAAAGGTTTACACGTGAAAAAGTTAATTCGAGTTCGAGTATCGGCTCGATTTATGAACATATATATATACCATAATGGATCCGTTCACACTTTGTGGGTTAGTGTTGGTGATTTGTTGGTTGTGTGTGACATAGAGGTGTGTTTTGTTATACTGCTGCTTATTTTGATGGAGCCTGTGAGAAAGAGAAAGTTTTCCCCCATGTGGTAACCTTTCCCAATAAAATAAGTACACTTTCAGTAACATTATTACATGTGCTTTGTGTTTGTTATGCAATACACTATATTTTTCACTGTCTTTTCTTTTAATCTAAGGTGAAGTCTTTGTTGTGTGCTAAAGAATTGGGGTACAACAACAACACCTTATCCATGTTGAGGCATCTTCGTGCTTTGCATCAAAGTAATGAGGGAAATGTGGTTGGACCCAGCCCACATTTTGTTTCTGAATAAAAATGAATAAAGTCAAACATTGACAAAATTATTTACTGATAAACATTTGACAAGTAATATTAGATTCCATTGTATTGTCATGTTACACACCCATAATACACTAACAAAAATATAAATCTTATTTATATGAATGAATAATAGTTTGTGTAGTTTGACCTACAGTTTGGACGTGCAGTTTGGATTGGCTTGTATTTCAAATAAGCACACCACACATAAAACAGCAATTGCTTTGCACTAACGTCCCACCAACAGAATCACAACAAAGGTCAGACAATGTGACAATGTGGCACAATGTATGCTTTTTCAACCATCTCATAAGAAAACTTTGTCATAGGGTCTGTAATAAATCAGCTCCTTAATCAACAAACAGAGAATGAATCTGCTCTCTCGACACAATATGCATTGAAGTGATCATTAAAGTAAAGAGTGTCCACTCTGCAAGTCAAAATGAAAGCTTCATCATCATTTATAATGATGTTGGTGATCTTTCTGAAAACAGGAATTTCCATATTTCTTCCAACACAAACAAACAAACCAATCTGATATTCTGTTCCATAGTTCTTCACCCAGTTAGTCATTGACACTTCACAGTATGTATTCATTTTAAAAAAATACCATTTACAATCTCACCTCTTGGATCCTTTTTTACAGCGCAATTGTAAAACAGTAAAGAAATATACACACACAATGACAAAATAATTAGTCCTCCACAATATTCATCATTGATGACTCACTTTTTTCTAGCGAGGCCAAGTCTCACCTGTTGACTTTTCTGTGGACACCCTAACAATAAGGTTCCCACAATCAGCTAATTTCTGAATGAAAAGATATAACACATTGAATTATTATTGTCTAAACAGCCAACATTTTAAAATACCTACATATCATCAATACATCACAATAATGCCAAACACCACTGAAAAATGTGCTACCAGGAACATGTACACGTGTTACAACAATCTCGAGTTGGCTACCTTAAAACCCCTCACAGAAAATGTGCAGTTTTATGTCTCTCCCATGTTCGTCCAGCATCATAACAGACAAAAATGCATGCTTACATCGAGGAAATTACGCATATTTATTGGTATTCCTGTGCAAAAGGAACATTTATGCACTTATCAAAAACTGAATAAGGCAATGTAGCTAACCTTCCACAGGAGACCTTGTCACGATGTTAGCTGGCTAGCAGACCTCAGTTTGAGTTTGATAGGTTAAACTAACTGCTACCTTGTTTGTCCCCTAAATTCATTTAACATATAGCCTTAACGGACCAATGAAATGCTTAGTCTAATTACATGTTTAAAGTTAATGCGTGCTATTTAACTGCACACATGATATTGGCTTATTCATTTCAGTTAGCTGAGCAATACACTGTCACATCCTCAGCTGGCAAACCAAACAGAGTATTTATTGCCTTACTGCCTTAACTTGCTGCAATAATACATACTAATTAAAAAAAAACTTCTGCATAAAAAATGTAATTAAACAGATATTTTGTCTTCAGTTTACTTAAACAAGGACGCTCATCACAGTCGAAGCGAACAGTTTGGTTTCCCGTACAAGTTCTCCCGGCTCCTTGTGCAAACACATCACAGATACGTTAGAGCAACTGTTCAGTGTTGATTTCTAAATCAACACCGAACAGAGTTGCTTGGATTTGACTACCTGGATCAACACCCTCTCTTTTTGTGGAATAACTCTTTTGTAGTTGAAATAGACTAAACAAGTGTTGAAATAACTATTTTTCACACACAACACCAACACTGGAAATCCAGCACTTTTGATTTTGCTGTGCGGCTGTTTAACAGTCTTTGACCAGTGGGGGGTTTGTGTGCACATGTAGCCTCGAGAAATGAACCTTTTTGTGAACTATTTGGCCGGAAGGCTTCAAGGCAAAGACCCGGTCACCAGGCGCTTGCCTGCAAGCCCCAACCCCAGGCCTGGCTCCAGGGTGGGGCCCCGGTAACGCCAATCCAGGCGACGTACGCTTCCTCGATGGCTTTAAGGCTTACAGCACCTGGTATTTCAAGGTGGTCTCACATCCAAGTACTAACCAGACCCGGCCCTGCGTAGCTTCCGAGATCGGGCGTTCTCGACCGGAAAAAGGTGGCTTGGGGGAGAGTCCCTGCCTCAAGTGGAGGAGTTTAAGTATCTTGGGATCCTGTTTACGAGTGAGGGAAGGATGGAGCGTGAGATTGACAGGCGAATCGGTGCAGCGGCAACAGTAATGCGGTCGCTGTACCGGTCTGTCGTGGTGAAGAAGGAGCTGAGCCGAAAGGCGAAGCTCTCGATTTACTGGTCAATCTACGTTCCTACCCTCACCTATGGTCATGAACTTTGGGTCATGACCGCAAGAACGAGGTCCCGGATACAAGCGGCTGAAATGAGTTTCCTCTGCAGGGTGGCAGGGCGCTCCCTTAGAGATAGGGTGAGGAGCTCTGTCACCTGGGAGGAGCTCAGAGTAGAGTCGCTGCTCCTCTACATTGAGAGGAGTCAGCTGAGGTGGCTCCCAAGGGAGGTATTCCAGGCATGTCCCACCGGGAGGAGGCCCCAAGGAAGACCCAGGACACGCTGGCGCGACTATGCCGCTCGGCTGGCCTGGGAATGCCTTGGGGTCCCCCCGGAAGAGCTGGAGGAAGTGTCCAGGGAGAGGGAAGTTTGGGCGTCCCTGCTCAGGCTGCTCCCCCCACGACCCGGCCCCGGATGAAGCGGGAGATAACCATAATTTATTTAAATTTATAATTGAAATATGTATCAGCCCCAAATATCAAGAATTGGTTGGGGTGTAGTATCATGATCAGAAAGTATCAAAGCACCAAATTAAAAGAGTGTCAGTCTGATTAAAGAGTTCCAGCAAAAGATCATCTTTATCTTCACTCAGGTCTCATTTGGGATCCTTTCTCGGTCCTCTGAACAGAAGTAAGCACACCAAGGCATCCTTCATGATGTACCAGATCAATTTCCGAGTCACCCCAGAAGACATGAAATACGGCAAATGAGAAGCACCCATTGAAGTCTCAAACACAACCCAAGATTACCCTGATGACATCACCTAGTTAATTTTCTCATATTATAGAGCCACAAATGACATTACTGTCTACAGCTGGTCCACTGTACAGGCTAACCATAAGTCCATCTTTGGTCCTGCTGGTATTTTCTGGGGATCTTCACCTGTGAACCTCCCTTTTCAGCATATTTGTAGTTGTATTAGTGGTGTGCAGGGACTGTAGATGGAAATGGCAAGTAGATAAATCTTGTACAATACATCTGTTCTCCTTCTTTGAGATTAATGTTTTCAGGCACATGGCCCTTGACACATAAATATAATAAACTAAACTAAACAACACATCTCAAATACATCATAATGCTACTGTGTCACTTTAAATGTGGCTTTGTTGTGTTAGTACACCAAGTCGCCAGAGGAGGGCAGCATCACACAGTAGATTGCTAACTCCCACATTAATACCTCAAAGTCATGTCTTTTGGATAACAGAAAAATCATTGCATATTTTATCATATCATCAAATTGTATTCAGATTGCATTTGCAACAGTCGAAACTGAGTCACTGTGTCTTGAGAGTGTGTTTATATGATCTCGTCTTTGGACTCTCAACTCTAAATGAAACTTGACTGGTGTGTTAGGAGCTATGTAATTTCCCTAATGCTCAGCCTATTTGTAAGTATACAGTTTAACTCTGTGTCCTCCTTTGTCCCCTCTTTAAATGTTAGTTTTCATGAGCTCACCCTTCAACGAGCCTGTTTGTGCTGTATCAGCTGCCATTGCTTTATGGCCCTTAATTCACCCAGCTATCCCTGAGCCCATTTAACATGCTGACTGCTCGGTTTTCCATGCAATTGGAGTTGACCAAGAAATGAGGTAAGAGCATTGCCAATAGGCCTAAATGACCAACATTGTAATAAGGCTTGCCGGAGCAGCTTGATTACCACACTTGGCCCGATGGATAATTCATGTGGAGACAAAGGCGGCATGGAAAGAGCACTGGTCTCTGTGCACGTCTCTGGTCAAGGATGAGCCCTCTGCAATTCATCAGGCGCTCACACACACACAGGTCAGCTGTGACGTATAGCCGAGGAGGCTGCCAAGTCCTTGCCATCATCATATGTAAAAACTGTGGTGGCACGCACACACACACTCACATAAACACCTCATTCAGTGACTCTGAATCCATTTTCATCACTTCTAATTGTGTGGCAAGTTGTGCAGCATTTAGAGCATCCATCACTGTGTCGTCATCTTGGCACAGATCAGACACTGCTTCATAAAACTCCAGCCCATTATTTTCAGTATTTGACAGTGGACTTCAGGGACACCAACATGATGGCTCGACCTGTGTCTTGGGCACTCACTAAGTCGTCTGTTGAGTTAAAACACAGCTGAGGTATTAAAAATGGTCTAATTATAACACATGGCACTGTAAGTGCTTCTCTGTGCACTGAGCTGAGCCACCAAGTCACCTTAGCAAGCACAGGGCTGCGTAAGGTTACTGTACGGCCACTGTGTGTGTGTGTGTGTGTGTGTGTGTGTGTGTGTGTGTGTGTGTGAGAGAGAGAGAGAGAGAGAGAGAGGCAGAGAGAGGGAGAGAGAGAGACAGTGTGTTAATGTGTGTCCTCTTCCTGTCTTTCCACACTGCCTGTCTCTCCCTCTCTAATGGGGACAGTATGAGAGGAGAGCTTGTGCTCCGTCTGGACCTTTCTAATTGCCCCTGCCACAGAGGCCTGATACAGCAAGACCCTGTGTTCCCAGCAGGTCAGGCGTGTGTGTGTGTGGGCGTGTATTACTCACGTTGTGGGGACATAAATCTGTTTACACAGCCACATTGTGGGGACTCGTCTTCCTTATGGGGACAAAACACAACTCTCCAAACATAAATCATTACAATTTAGGGGTGGAGACCAGGGTTATGGTTGAGGTTAGGCAAGTAGTGGTTATGGTTATGGTTAGGGTAAATCTCCAAGAAGTTAATGTAAGTCTATGTTATGTCCCCAAAAGTGATAGAAACATGAAACTTGTGTGTGTGCGCGAGAGAGAGAGGTAGAGAGAGACTTGGGCAGACAGAATCATCACTCAGGTGGTGCTCCCTTGGCTCCACCACACACACATTCAGGCCCCACATAGAGAACACCATTCATTATAAATATCAGAGCTACAGGAGCAGAGCAGGAGTGGTGGGAAGAGATATGGAGGGGGAGGAGAAGGTGAAGGAGAAGAGGTCCGATGAGCAGAGGAAGCGAGTGGAAGAGTAGTGCAGCACAGGTAGATTTTCTGTTTGTTCGATGATCGCTCAATAAATTCTGCAGAAATAAAATTTGTGTCTTTATCAGCCTTCAACCCACTTTGTAGCATCATAGGACACGCACACATACACACGCACATTCATACATAGATACGCAGATACATATACATATGTAGCTCCATCTTATGCTAGCACATAATCTTCCCGCAGCTCTGTGGCCCCCTGCTATACTGCAAGGCCAGGTTATGAAATCCACCCAGGGCCAGGTTACAAAAATCCTCTCTGTGGCATCTACCAGGGAAGGCAGCTCCGTGTTGACAGATGGGCACAGCATTCCTCTGCCCCGGGCCTTGCCAGCATACTGCCAGAAGGTGGACTGAAGAAGCCATGGAGAGGCTGACTGGCATTTCTTTACACCTATGTGCTTAATTTCTGTGGCAACCTCGAGGCACGTACGACATTAGTTACATTCCCTGAATGCTGCTCCTTCAAACTGACACATAGGGGCAGTGATGGGTGTTACTGGGGAATGAATAGGGTAGTGATGGGTGTGGATTCATGCATGTGTCTGATTTAATTAAAACTGCACTAAAATGGGATGGTAGCTACGAGGGTCATCTTGATTTGGTCACTTCTCCTTGTTAATTTCCTGTGAAAACAATAAAACCACAGAACTGGGTTTATTTACACGCTGTGCAAAGCTGATCGGAATGTTTAACAGAAGTTTTTCTTGTGGTTTACCTCCACAGCTGAGGCAGGCATGGTCCCACGCTGGCCCAGTTATGTGATCTATGTCCAGTCAGGGAAGAAAAGTTCGACCCCTTCCCCCATGCCTCATGCTGCTTCCACAGGGATAGTATTTTACATGCTCAAGGTGAGTAGAATACCAGTGCAGCTCCTGTTAGCCCTGTGCTTTACTCACTCAGGGTCCCCATCTCTCTGCCCTATCTACTACGGACCACCTGCTCCAACACTGTCCCCTAACCAGGTCACACTAATGAAATCTGCATGTGGCCCCATAGCAGCCGCTCAGAATGCACACACAAAAAAATTCAAATGATTAGGAGGGTTCAACATACTTTTTTTGGTTGTTTTTTAGAATTTTTTTCTTAGCAAAGTGAAGCCATTTCTTGTGTTTTCATGTGGAAAAATGTACAGTACATTCTACTTTGCAATTCAGCAGAGCATTTGGAACACAAATATAGCTTTGGCATGGCTGAACTTAATAGGCTGGCATTCTGCAAAACCATGCCACATTCTCCGCAATCACCACTCTTTAACATCTAGCACTGCATGGACACAGTGTTCCAAGACGCAGTGCACGGTGGGTGCCCCGCCAACTACTTCGACAGTGAGAGATTACAGTGATTACTCCTAAAGCAATCTCACTATAGACAGATGTATGCATGGGGGTCAGAGATGGGGTTGGGGGAGGGGGTTAGGGGACGGGAACATTGGTAAGTTTTACCGTCGAGAGCAAAAAAGACCAGCAAACGTGAGCGAATTATTGAACTCAAAATCACTGTTAAAACACTGTGTCCCCATTTGGTAATTATTCTCCTCCAGAGATGAGGTCAGGCTGAAAATCAGCTGAAAACAAAGTGGGATGATAATGACAACGGTGACGATGGGAGCGAGAGAATGAAAAGGAGAGGGGAAGACGACATGACAGGGTGAAAATGAGAGAGAGAGAGAAGAGTGAGAGAGAGTGTGGTGGAACTCACTGCTTGGTGTGAGTGAGCATGGGAAATGCGTGGGACTTCTGGACCATCACTGGCTCCAGGGGGATCTGTTTGGTGACTGAAACACACACTTGGATGTACATATATGCATGAATATACACACATACTCACACACACACAACTAAGTATAGAGCTGTTCATTCACTTTGGCTTATTCCTCTCAACAACCTTTCATCTAATGCTTGGCCACAACAGACACCCATCTGAGCTGCCTACCTGGAGGTTTTTTTTTTGTTTTTTGTTTTTTTTTGCAAAATATTTCTAGGAAATCTCCAAATGTAAGCTATAAATGTGGTTTTCATTTGGAGCTCATTTATTCATTTAAACAGTAAAAGCTCATCATTCATCTGTGGTTTGCAGCTGTTAGTGATGCTTTTCACTCATCAAGGGGGGATGCAAAAACAGTGCTGCACAAATCTTACCACCAGAGGGCAAAATCTGGTTAGAAACTATAATGGAGAGTCTTTCTTGCTCATATGCATGTACACACAGACATACACAAACATATTCATGCGGTGAGATGCACACTCTGCACTATTCGACACACATACAAGCCTTACTGTGTCACCATTTGCATTCATTCAGCCCTGGTAACATATAGGTTATACAGTTCACAGTAAAACGTTTACATTACACAGTCTGTTGAATGTATAGATCTGCATTATAGCAGGCTTGCTGAGCACAAAATAACCTACAGCAACTGAAACGCAATGATTGACCCATAAGTCCCAAGAAAATGCCATGTTTAGGGGGGGAATGTGATGTTGTGCCCCCAGAATTCATTTGATTGCCCACCAGGATCAACACAGCACAGGTACCTGTCATCTCTGAGCTGTGAGGTCTTGAGGCTGACTCCCCGATGAGCTCACCTCATGGTAGATTACGACCCACTGGAGTATGTCTACGTGTAAGCCAAACTCTGGCAGGATTCAGCATGATGCGGTCTTTTCTCATGTCTAGGTTATTTTTATGGCTGAGGTGGTGGTGGTGGAGCCATTGGGAGGTCTGATTACCCTTCGAAATAAGCCAATACAATCAAATCTCCCTGCAGCGGCTGTTACAGGGCGATGCTCTGTGAATCCAGCTTTGACGAAGCAACACTGCAAAGGGCGGTTGTGAGCAGCAGTGGTATGTTATTACGCAGCATTTATTGTATGCTGCGCATTAAGCTCCATCGAAGCAAGATGTGCAGCCCACGCCTGTGCAACTTTTTTGATGCTATGTTTTTATGTTTCATATACGTCTGTGCAGAGAAGTTAGCAAAAGGTGGTTTAGGTCAGCTGTTGTCAAGCCCATGCTGAGGGCTGAGGGAAACAGAGCTGCTGAGGACCATGACGTGTGCTGTTACTGCATGCGTGTGCACTTTTATACGGCTTTAATTACAGACTGTGAACACAGACAGACTTGTTTATTCTGCTGCGTAGTATACACTGAGGCCTGGTTGGCACCACAAACACACGTGCCCCACACACACACACACACACACACACACACACACACACACACACACACACACACTGCTTTGTAGTAGTAAAAGTATCTATCCTGGACAGCGCAGCAGGTTGTACCTGCCAGTTGGGTGAGTCACTTGTATTTTATGTTCATTAATTCAGTCATTTATGGATATCTGAGTGTAAGACATCATCACTAACAGGCAAGGCCCTGTGACATTAAAAAGTTCTTCTTTTCATCATTTTTGTGATAAATAGCTCACATCTTTTTCTACTTTGCAAGCATTAAGCAATTCAAAGTTTTCCAGAATTATACTAAGTTATCTCCACCATAAAGTTGTATTCTAATTCCCTCAGCTTAAACAAACAGGCTATTTAAAGGGCATCAGCCTAACATAGGCTGCTTTATTTTGAGTAGACGAAGAAGGTATAAATAGACTTTGAGGAGTGCAACAAGCGAATGCTTCATATGAAATGGCTGGCGTTACATCATTGCCTGTGAGAGTGAAGTTCTGGAGAGGCGCTGGGCTCTCTGGGCCAGCCATTATGGTTTGTACTAATGTTCTGGTTTCACAATCCAAACATTCTAAGAGCTGTTATTTGCTCTCTTTTTCCCTTTTACTCAGTAATTCTGCTTCTTTTTTTCAGCCGAGCAAAGCTGTCAACAGAGAGGAGAAGCAGCTTTAAGTGGGAGACAGAAAAGGGATGGAAGAGGAGGAGGAGGAGAGAGACGGGAAGAAGAGAGTTGGATGGAGAGAGAACGAAAAGTTAAACAACACAAACAGAATCCACTTCCAAGTCTGTAACCTGTATCACCTGTGGGGTGAAGTTATAACATGCCACGTGTCCATATACGTCTTTCCATTTATGTCTGGTACGTGCATGTACATTTCTCCATGCATGTGCAGAAAAAAAAGAAGGTCAGTTTGATTAAAGGATGAAAAACAACTGAAGACTTTTTCCCCTGGCGCTCTGGCATACTCATCTATTCCCAATCATTTAAACAGTAAGGTGTATCTCTATACAGACAGTCTGAGGTCTGAGCAGACCACTAGTGAGGCAGTGTCCACCATGTGGTTGGCATACTGCAACTCATCATTACTGTTGGCTTCAGCTTGCACTACTGAAATGACTTGTATAAGTGAATCAGTGCCGCTGTGAGAAGTTCCAACTGGTAGCTCAATCACAGGACAAACCAGCGTCCCCCATCAGGCATCTCTCCTGTATTTATCCTCTGTCAGTAACAGAGCCTGCTCTTTTTCAAACACAGTATAATGAAGAATAGCTGAATCAGCATATTCTGACACCAGACTTGTGTCTCTAAGTTGGCTCGCGTGTGTCATTCCGTATGTTGTCTGGTATTTGAAAAGAGAAAAATACGTTGAATTTTGAAGTGCGGAGATAATGAGACGAAAACATAATTTGTGGTGGAGACACTAATGATGGCTGCCTGTGCGTGTTGTATGTGAAACAGGGCTGGGATGTGTCCCAGTTGCATTCTATGTTCTATTTTTCTTTACAAATGTTTGAAAGATTACTGATTAAATGCTGTTAAAACCACAAAATGTATGAATGTGGTCATAGGCAGCATTACTGGACACATGTCCCACAATGCAGGGTATAACTGAAAAGTAGATGCTACAAAACAGCAAAGAAAACGTAGTTGGTTGTACGAATGACTTGAACGACTGCTCTAAGGACAGGTTTCCAAATGGGAAAATGGCATTCGCTTTCAAAGGTCATCGCACACGCACATAGCTACCCAAACAGGGCAGTTGCTACAGCCGCATTGACATTACTTGGTAGTTTTACTAAAAACTGTGGAATCACACAGCATTGGACTTCTTAGAGGAAAGATATGACATTTTGGGAGGTAGGCTTATTCAAGTTGCCATGACTTGATTGATAGCACTCCCATGTCTGTACACAAAGTATGAAGCTATGGGCAGTAGCCGGTTATCTTAGCTGAGCATAAATACTGGAAACAGGGGAAAATAGCTAACATGACTCTAAAAGTAATAAAGTCTGTCTACCAGTACCTCTATAAACACACAAGCATGTCATATCTCATTTGTTTTTACACATCTGTACAAAAACTGGCTTAAAAACAAAAGTTGCAGAGTCATTGCACTCAGCCCATAAAACTGCAACTTCTTGCTTTTACACTTTGATTTTTGTACAGATTAAAAAACCTAAATATAATGTGTTAGTGAGCTTTATAGGTGTTGGAAGTCAGCTTTTGTTACTTTTGGCCAGAGGCAGGGTAGATGTTTCCCCATTTCCAGACTTTGTGCTAACCTAAGCTAACCAGCTGCTAGCTCCAGCTACATATTTTACTGCACACATGTGAGAGTAGGACTGATCATCGCATCTAAGTCTCAGCAACAAAACAAATAACGTGTTTTGGAACAATGGAACTAAGCTGTTCCAGCAACACAACTCCAGCAGAGAGCAAGAGCCCCATTACAAAATGCTGACGATACAAACTGTCACAGTTTGCACAAGTGGGTAAATACACAGACATTTTTTAGCTGTTTATTGAACACACCTTGGACTCTATTATTCATTCATCATGTACTATTTGTCACGATGACCGGGAGTCGTCCAATCTGTTTAGAAGTATTATTGCGTAAGTGTTAGCATTGTGCATGATTAGGAATTAAAAACCACACATGACAGACTGTGTTATTAAGCTGTGGCCACCATCAGTCAAGTCAACAACTCTGCTAGACACTCAGTGATTGTGCATACAGTTCTTACAGGAGAAATAGAAATGTGATATTTTGACTAATAGTGTGCGAGTTGAAGGAAAGTCAAATCACCTCTGGTTCATTGAAAAAGCTATTGGAACACAATTTGTTTAAGCTTCATACAAATGGCAGGTCCACATCCCAAAGAGAGGGTTTGGTTCATTACAAAGACAAATGTTGGAAAAATGAACCCAGTGTACCCACTGTGTTCTTTTCAAGCTGGCATGCTGTTAAACCTAACAACTGGCCTTTCACCAGGTGTTGGGCTGCTAAAGGCGTTTTTGTCAATGGGCTGCCATTATTTCATTGACACAAGTCATGTTTTCTTAATCTATAATTACACTGCAATTGCAAACCAGCTGTAAAATCACAAGGGTGGCTGTTCTCTATATGCTATTGGTCTGAGTTGCTTGAGTTTCCCAGCATTTTCTTTATATATATAACTGAAGTGAAACTGTTGGAAGTCACCAGGAGCATTCTCCATGTAGATCCACTGGATAGCCCTGCTATAATGAATAAAAGGCCTTGCATCCAACCTTGAGTAACATTCCTAATGAAATCCATATCTAAACAGAGAATCTGCTCAACAACAATGAATGCATACATAAACTGTCTCAATAGAAAATAGTAAAGCTTTGGCTTAAAGCCTGATTATGGATGGCTGAGTTGTCCAGATGCTTGATTGCAGTTCCAGTGAAAACAGCTCTTTGGGTAATTGTCCTGCCATCTCAGTACCTCCCCAGTGATACATTTTATGAGACAGGCAGAGAGGATAGTGAGGAGTGAGAGAAAGCATGCACTTCTCACTCAGCTTAGAGAAAAACTGTTTGACAAATTCGGGAAAGAAAGAGCTATACAGATAGATAAACAACGGTTGAGGGCGTAGTGTTTCCCTGTTATCATTCCTCAAGTAAGGCACTATAGCCTAGCACATCCAACTCAGGCGCATGCTACATGAGGCACTGAGGGAGTGCCTGGCATGGTTGGCATGGTGCCGTGGCCTGTGCTGCCTGGTGCATGCCACTCATTTCTGTGTGAAGCTGAAGCTGTCGCCACATGGACAGCTGGTTGTGAGCTGCAGAGCCCTGCGAGAGCTCAAACCACCACAGTCAATAAGTCGGTGCAGAATACTCATAGATTCACATCAGTTTACCCTCTCTAAATCACTACCAAAGAAATTTGTCTTGAGACCATGAAACTGACCTTAGACCAGCGCCTGGAAACAAAATGACACCCTCCGGCGTTCCACAGCAGTGCAACAGGACCCTGTCCTGAGTTAGATGAGCCTGCTTTCAATCAGCACACATCAGGCTGTATATCAGGTCTAATTAGTGTATGTGGGCCTGCAGCACAGAGCTTGGTGTGAGACATGAGCTTTCCGTGCACTGCGAGCTCTCCCCCGCACGGCACAGCCAGACCTCGTGCCTATACGGCTTGCATTGCGTGGGATGTGACGCACAACTTTTATGAGCTCGCTAGTTCTCATCTTAACAGCACATGTGTCGCAGTATGAATAAGATTCCACAACAACTGGATCAAAAACATGAAACACGGACATCCACATCCGGGCCGCCCTCGCACACACACCGTGGTGCTCATTGGATCCAAACACCTCATGAGAGTGGAGGGATTTAGGCCTTAAAAAGATAACAGAGGGCTGTTGGGAAGTAAAGTTGTCAGGCAAATGTTGAATGACAGAGTAGGAAAGCACAGAAATAAAGGACTCTTACAAAGGTTGTTAAGATTTGTATGAACATGATAAACATCTTTGTGCACAAATGAGCACAATGTAAATCATCACAATTTACTTAGCAATTATAGTTGCTTTTCATGTTTTCCTGAAACTATGGTGGTCGCTCATAGTGACAAACAGATTTTAGTGTCTTTCAGCTTGTTATTTTGTTGTTATGACCCACAACTTTACTGATGTGATTCATTCTCAACATTCTTATCATCCTAAGTTTCCTGTTCCAGCAGGCAATACAAAGTTAGTAACAAGCTGAGGTGAATATAGCCGAGCGTTTAGCAGATGAAGAGTGAGGTATTTCCCTTAGGGGTGGGTGGCGACCAAAACAGAGCTAATATGAGAGTGGATGTTAGACTCAGCAAGAGTCACGATTCCAAATGGGTGTTAATGTTGGTCTGTGTCCAAACTGTTTGCAAACATGTTATAATGTCAGTGTTGCATTTATCACTTGTGCTGCCAAAAAATTCAGTTCATTCCTCTTTAAGGCCTACAGGTATTGAATATATTTCCTTCTTTGCAGTATTTTTAAAAATGCTTTAAAAGCTCCAGTTTTGACATTGATCTTCTTCCCCTGTTTTACTGGCACACTGCTGCCTTTTACAGCACATTTCTGCCACCAGTATGTCGATGTGCAGAAGCTCATGATACTCAGTGATGTCACTGTCTGGTGTTTGAAACATGGCTCCTTTCAAACACCAGCTTAATTACCAAAACATCAACATGAAATGCAAGGCCTAGCAAGCAACCAATGCCATGTTTCCAACTACAGTAAGAATGTCTTGGAAGCCTAACCGTACTCACTCCCAGCTTGTCATATCCAGACACTCAGTCAGGAAGGGGTCCTGACTAAGTGACTAGCATTGGTTTTTAAGGCACTGGGTGCCCTTTAAGTTGTGGTGTTTTGGAAGAACTCTTGTTGTTGTGTACTGTGGAGAGGGGTGGGTCAGTGTTTTGTGTGCTTCCTTTTTTGGCAGAGGCTCGGCACATTTCTCCAGGTGGCCTGGGAGCTGGCTCCAACTCAGCTTGAACTCATCATAATCAGCACAGTATAAAGACTGTGGACTGCTGAAGACTTGTTGCCAGATTGTTTCCGCGGCCAAGTTACCAGTGTTACTAGTGTTTGCTATCACTGAGTATTAGTTTTCTCCAGTGTCCCATCGTCTGTGTCTTTTTCCTTTGTTCTGGATCAGAGAGTTGACCAACATCAATCTCCAGCTCCAGCGCCTCTGCCACCATGCCGCCCAGCCTCTTGCCTCCACCTGCCTCAAGCTTTCAATCCTTAATCACCACCACCACCTTGCTTCACCTGTGCCTCCATCACCACGTGCCCACCAGGCAAGAACTCACTCCACCTGAGTGTTGTGCGCTCCAGCATATCTTGGAGCAACACCCTATCTCATTACCTCGTGGGTCACCTGCTGTTGCCTGGACTTCCCTGCCACAAGTTATCTCTTTGCACATTCAATGAATTCCTATCTACCCTTCTTCCCTGTCTGCGTGCAATGGCATTGCTAGGGTCTCTTGGGGCTCCAAGCAAGAAATCTCTGGGGCCCCCATGCCACCCATGCACGCCGCAAAAACTTAGTTTTTGCACACATAAATGCACAATTTCTGGGACATTTGAGATGAATGCTGAAAAAATAGATTAGTGGTTCTCAAAGTGAGGTCCAGGGACCAACAGAGGTCCCTGAAAGCCCAGGACTATCAATAATCGCTGTTGTAAATAGGTGGCCGGGGCCCCCCTAGTGGCTGGGGGCTCCAAGCAACTGCCTGGCTTGCCTGTCCGCAAGCCCCGCCCCCGTCTCTGTGTCTGCTATTGAGTCCAATTCCTACCTGAACATAACTGTCATTTTGAACATGTGGGGTAGTCCAATAGAATTGCATAGGCAGGCTGTTCTCATTCACATCACATCAAATCACGTAGTATAAAGAGCAAGAAAAGTCCACATATGAAGGAAAGTGGGGAGGCTGGATGGGAGAAGCACAGAGCTTTCACCCAGGAGACTGTGTTTGCATCCCATTTGAAATAAAAAGTAATGGTTGATTTCTTTTGTGGTGAAGTAATGTGTGTAAGTAACATACGTAACGTAATACCTTAGCCAAATCATGATCTTTTCCTAAAACTAACAAAGTAGTTTTGGTGCCTAGACCTAACTAAAGTGTGACCATTTCACAGCATTAACCACATGTTCGTTATTGTTCACAGCAAGCCTTATTTTGAAACTGTAACCGCTCATTGCTAACCAAGCGACGTATATTTGTTATCAGCAACTTCACCGTAGACCGCTGCATGTTGAAAAATTATGCTAAAGAAGAGCCAGTGTCTTAAAAAGTGAAGTTGTCCTAAGGAAGAGTCCCTATGTGTCGATTAGGGAGTGAGAATTTATTGCATAAGCAGCATAAATACAGGCTAAATTAGCTGCATTAGCAAAACCGATAAATATTTTAAGGATAAACACATCCGATAACACCTTTGCATTACCATCTCTGCAGTTTGCAAAAAATGTGTATCAGGTCATCAATGGTGCATACCTAAAACATTAAGGCTTCTCTCGGCTTCCACAGGTATAGACATAGAGAGTCCTTCTCTGGCTGAGCTTTTTTCGTTGTGTACATTCATGGCCATGCTGGTCTGAAGGCAGAGATTGGCTGGGTTGTGTGACTTTATTGGGAAAATTAGGGTAAGTAGTGTGGTGGGGATCATGTGGGTGGAGGGGGTGGGGGGCTGTATGTAGCAGGGGTGGATTACTGACAAGGGAATTTACTTACTGGCCCTCGGGAGACGTTCCTCAGTTACGTTGTGGCTGTTGAAAAACTAATCCTTGCAGTAAATCATGACATTATACATCCACACAGCTAAAATTATCCTGTGAAGGTCAGGCAGAAATTGTGACCAGGGTTTGGCTGCATTCTGACAAAGTGCTAGCAATCCAGAAGCAGACAAACATCCAGATAAACATAGTTCTATCACTCTGGCAGCTTCACACAGCTCCCTGACAATGTCCAAACATTGCAATTTCAATTTGCACGCCCTGAATCATTACACAAAATGCAGGTATTTTAGGTAGGCCGAAATTGTTTTATTATTTTTAACACAGTAATTGCAAGGCAAATGGTCTTAATTGTAACCCCAGCCTCTGAAATAAACAAGGCTGAAAAACGAAAGTGGTGATTATGGTTTCCCTGGGCCTGATGTGGGATTTGTGAGGCTGCTGCCAACTGCGTTTTCATGTCACTGTTTCGAGTTCCTGCCCAATATAGACACACTGAATCACTCATCAGAACACATGCCTTAATGGAGGACAGTTAGAAGGCTGTGTCCAGCACAGGAGAGATACTGAATCTATCCACCCCCATCATTCCTCCCTCAATGGAATGTTCCATAGGCTGTACCCTCCACAATTACCCCTGCCCCTGTGATGAATGGTGGAAAAACTGGACTTGACAAATAATATCTACCAGTGCTTCTTTTTCCCAGAAAACGGTTAAATAGTTATGGTGCAGAAGAAAGAAGAAATGTGCAAATGCACAAATGTCATTATGACATGCAGGAAGGATTTCAATTCCTCAATTTTAATAATGCTAAATGCCTGCGAAATGATTCGATGTCGGTGTTGGAGCGCAGTGAGAGGCCAAGGCCAGTGGTCTGGGACCTATGCTTCTCATAATTTACATTTAACTGATGCTCCTATCACCATATACTTTTTTCTTGAAAGATTAGACTACAATGGCTGATATGAGCATGAATCTGGTGTCATTAGAGATCACCAGTTTGCTGCATAGATGGTGTAACTTGATGAATCCATCGGTGTGTTAATAGCTACTGGACTGAGATGCCAATTTGTCAGTCTAGCCTGTGTTGTGGCAGCCTGGATTGTGGGGCAGAGGTGAGGGTGTGACCTTTTTTTGCACAGACTTGAGTCCTGCTGCCTCAGCTTGGCATTCTCTTCTTGGATGCCCCTGCCAGGCACTTGCTATGGCCATTTTGCAACCATGCCAGTGTTGTGCTTGGCCAGATGTCGGAAGAACTGAAGTGTTGGCAGCTCTCAAACCTTCAATCACACACACACAATGCCCAGAGAGGTCCAAGCCTGTCACACACAGGTGTAATGATTTAGGACCAAAATTAGGTTTTCTTTTGGCTTCTGGCTCTTTTATGTGCTTGTGGATGGTTTGCTGACTGATGTGTAATTTCATTTTGAGATCCAGACTGGTGCAAACACACACTTGCACATGACAAACCTTCATGATATTGCTTTCTAATTAGCCATACTGAGCTAAGAGATGATATGTCGGAACTAAATATATGGTTCAGTTATGGTTGAAAAATAAAACTTTAAAGAAACAGTTTTAACATTTTAGGAAATGTGCTTATTCACTTTCTTATTCACTTTTTTCTCTTTTTTGAGAGTTAGATAGAACAATATAACACTGTCATATCTGAAAGCTAGATATGGAGCTGGAACCAGAAGTATGGTGATCAGACGTCCTAGTTTGTCCAGGTACGGAGCCCCGACACACATCTCCAAAACACTAATATCCATCTGTTTTCACTGCAATTAAAATGATAATTATTATACCTGTTTTCTGCACTTATATAAACATTTATCATGGTCTGTCGCAATCATTATTACTTAACCTAATATAAAAACAAACAATGCACCACATGACTGAATTCAACATTGATTTGTCTATGTGTCCCAATCAATCAATTTGTTCAGGCTTTTGCTGGCCTATGAGTCATAGGCTCTTTCTGAGAAAACCTGTTTGCTAACAGTCAGTTGTCCTGCTGAAGAGAAAGTCTGTCTTTTCCAAAGAGCTTCAGGAAGTTTACTCCTTCCTTTAAACAACAACTGACAATGAAAATGCATGGCATCCATGGTGCTGAAAGGTGCGCTTAGTAGGTGTGCTAAACTCTGAATGAATTGTCCTGCATCCTGACAAAAAAAAAAATCCTATGGTGTGCGCAGGAGTGCATACATGTGCATGTGCATAAACATGGACTGAAACTATTTCTTTGGCTGTCTGAAATCACTCTCCTGTTCATACAATCAGTTCTGCCTGTATAACAGGTAGTTATAGTAGTCCAATAGTGAGCAGCAAATTGAGATTTCAGAGTTACTAATGTGGCAGACAGTCGAGTCTGTAGTGCACTATATAGGAAATAGGGATGTGATTTTGGACACAGCCTTGGCAACCAGCACCATGCACACTGACTTCCAAGAGTCTCTCACTGGTTGCCTAGCAACCTCATAGTGACAGTTCCAGGCTGCCAGGTTGCCCCAATTTCCTGTCTTTAGGGTAAGCTACAGAAAGGATGTGTAGATCCCAAAATGTTGGACTGCTCCTTAAACCCTTCATTAATCAACAATACAAATTTGGACTCCCAGGTATGACAAATTCCTGTGGCTGATGTTTATCCTCTTGTAGCATGATTTAGTTAGTCTGTTTTAATTGTGTTCATTGTTGATATATGTTTGGGAGTATGCACAGGGCCTTTTATTTTGAAAATTTACTGGATTCTCTGTCATTCCTGTCTGACTTCCTGTCTGGCTCAAT
Source organism: Chaetodon trifasciatus (assembly GCA_037975065.1). Classification (NCBI taxonomy): domain Eukaryota; kingdom Metazoa; phylum Chordata; class Actinopteri; order Chaetodontiformes; family Chaetodontidae; genus Chaetodon; species Chaetodon trifasciatus. The sequence goes on along the minus strand of JBBMOE010000010.1, from coordinate 4,205,383 downwards.
CTGCTCTGTGCAGCTGACATGGTATCTGTCAAAAATAGACTAGGTGCATATTCTCCAAAGAGTAGAGTGGAGAGACACTTCTGAAACCCGCCATGGCGCAATCACAAACATTGTCTAGAATGGCCACTAGTGGGAGCCCTGTTTTTTAATAATTTATTCACTAAAGTCTGCTGTTAATAAGTCCCTAATAAAGAGTTATTACACCACAAATATACATCAAATCTAAAATTAGAAAAGTTAAATGTTAAAAATTGTTATTGAATGCATTTTGGTTCGAAATGCTCTACAGCTGCTTAGTTAATTAGTTTGTTGATAGTTAAATGTTGACAGTAAAAGCTTTGTGTTGAGGGCGGATAGACATTAGCCAAAAACTGTTGCATAACACTGATTCATAAAGCATCACTAAGTTAATAGAATAGTATAATATTAGTTCTAACTTATTATTTTTTGTGGTTCCACATCCACACAATGGTTAATGGCAGGAAAGAAAACTTTCAAATTCTTTCAAATGTTTGTCAGCATGTCAAATGCAACACCTTTCCAAATTCAATATTCCTTTGATATTTTAGAAGTAATTAACAGTAACTCTGATAGTAAAAACTCCATCTTGGTAAATCCCTGAATAGCTGATGGCAGATTATCTGCCACAGTAGGAGCTACTTTGGAAAACCTCTCTCTCTCTCTCTCTCTCTCTCTCTCTCTCTCTCTCTCGCTTTTCACAGTCGGATCCCTGTAGCTGCAAAAACACACACTCACGCATGCATGCACACACACATATTCTTAAGCTAATTTGAAGCTGATATCAAGCCTTCATTCTGTATAGATATTTTAATGAGAGAACAGTGATCTACATTAAGCAGGAGGGCATTAATCATTACCTCAATTCACCCCTCACACATCCTCTCATGCATCTCCCTTTCTCTCCTTCAATCTTTGTCAAAGGTCATTGGCTGCTGTCATTATTTTTGCTTTGCTTTGCTATTCATTCCGCTTACTCTTCCTCTCTATCCTCAAGCTGTATTCCACTTTTATCTCTTCAGGGTGCATCAGTGCAGAAGAAAGGCAAACTGAGGTCAATTAGACATTTCTCCAAAACAGGAGAAATGCTGCTATTCCCAGTCATTCACATTTTGTCTTATTTACATAATATTTTAGTTGTGTTTTGTTGTCACTGGGACTAACATTAAGCTAGCTGCCAACTATTACAAGAATGACTGGCAATCTGCTCTTTTAGTGTTGAGGCTGGAGTCATTTTTTTTGGGGGGGGGGGGCTTTTTAGCCTTTATGATAGAGACAGGTGGAAGGCACAACAGGAAAGGGGGTAGAGGGAGAGGGGACGACACGCAGCAAATGAGCCACAGGTGGGAGTCAAACCTGCGGCCACTGCAGAGGACTGATGGCCTCAATATATGGGGCACACAGCCTACCAACTGAGCTATAGGGGCACCCCAAGGAGTCACTTTTTAACATAAAGTTTGTGTGTGTGCGTGTGTGAAAATCGTGAAGACGGAAGGAAGGAATGTGAAAAAAGCCAGGCAGTGGCTTGTTTGGGACTTTACCTCGGGTCAGCATCAACAGCTAGTTCAAGTTCAGGCCCCACAAGCTGCCAGACCAAATGGTGTTTGTTGAAGACATTTTTGTTCAAGTTTTGTCATTTGTGGTTAGTCCAAAAAGAAAATAAATTCCGGAGGAAGTCAGCTTCAGAGTTCTCAGCAAAAACAAGAAGCAAACAGGTGTAGGCCCTCTGTCACTCCAACAGTAGCTCAACAAAGTTAACGCTCAATGCTCCTATGTATTAGCACGTCATACACCTGGGTCTCCCCTGTCCACTAACAGCCAGTCAAAAAGAAGGAAATTGACCTAACACAGGGGTCTCTGCTGGATGCCTGACAAACTAATGGTGACAACAAGACTCTCTTTTAGCATAAAGAGTCCCTCTTTATGCTAAAATAATGTAACTGTCTCATGGTTGTAGCTTCATATTTATCGCGCAACTGTGAGCATATAAACCAGTTTCTCGATATATCAAACTATTCCTCTAATATGTTTTGAAATGTTTCATCTACATTCTTCTCAAGAACTGGAGCTAAGTGTCTTCAATCTACCGTTATTTTCCTTTGACCCCAACAGTAATAAGAGAGCTGAACAAAGAAAAGGCAACAGACAAAGGAAGCTGTCATTACTATCTGATGTGACCCGAGAGCTCAGATTCAGGTATGAAGCAATGAATGGAGTGAAGTAATCTTGGACCTCTCAGAGTAACACACAGAAAAGGAGTGAGTGCATTTGAGGACTGTCCCCCAACTGAACTTTAGTTGATCAATTAACTCCATTATGTTAATCTGGGATGCACTCCATGTTCCCTGTAGCTCTCAGTCCACCCAGGAACCCGGGGATGAGCCAAGACACAGAGGACGGGGAGACGAGTTCATACGGTGAATGAGGTCATCAAATGAGGAGCCCGGGGGCCATCCGTCCTCTTACGAGGTCACCTCAGGGTCTGTCAGAGCCTTGAAATACAACACATGTCCTATGAGTGACCACTTTGATGTCTTTAAAGAATACATCCTCACATGAAGATTTATCAGAGACTGTTCAGTCTATTTTTATTTGTGTTTTCATTTGCCAAACCTTTAATGGGGCCCAGATTTTCCTGACAAAAGTCTGGAAAATCTGGGAGATACCATGTAAACCTGATGCACTGAGGGGTAGAGTCAAACATGCACGCACTCTCACACGTAAATGCACACCCAAACATGAACTGTCACACAACATAGTTGAAAACAAAGCATCCTTGAACCCACCACATCCATCCTGAAGCATGCATCCCAAAGGTGATTCATGACAGTTTAGGACCCAGGGTCCATTGCTTTGAGCTGACACACCACATCAAGACCACTTCAATGACCCAGAGAAGCAACCGTGACTAAAAATAAAGAGGCAGAAAGGCCAAGAATAGCCTCGGCATGAGAGGAAGGAGTGAATTACTGCTGCGATAAGCCATGATTCCTACACATGCAGTTGGATCACGATGTGGCGGGGGCACGCAAATTGGTACCAGCTGTGTGGCCTTGGAGTATGCTGCTTGCGGACAGGAGACAGGGTCCAAGTATGCGGATTAATCATTTACTCATATAACACAGCCACGTTGGAAACCTCAGGCGCTCACTGCATTTATCTCCATTCATGTGTGGTGGCACTCATGCTTGGCTTTGCGCAGCAGCGTGTGCGCGTGCATGTGTGCATGCGTGTGACTCAGATAACAATGCCGGCCTCAGTGCCCACCACCTAAGGTTGCTGTGTGGAGAATGCTAGCTCAGTGGATCAGTCATCTCAGCACTCCAAATCATGAGCAACATGATTGTTATAAGACACCCCCCACTCCCACCCCCACCCCCCTCCATAGTGCTCCTCACCATTCCATCTCCCCCTACAATGCCCTATTTTGATAATGCCAAAAGTCGTGGTGTCAATCTGTTTCCATGTTTGGCTTTCGCAGAAACCATTCCAACCATATTTTGGTTTGAGATGCATTCCTGAGACTTAGCACCCAGTTTTCTAGGAACAACATATTCTAGGAACACCTCCACTATACAGCATTCCAGAGAACTATATTTCACTGGAATCTTTGATTTAGAAAAGTGTGATTTTGAAAGTAAAGCCAGTGAGAGATGCAGCCAACAAATAAAGTTTGTAGCCATGAGAAACACAGACCTTTAAGGAAAAGCTGAGATGTCAGTAAAGTTGTCCCTGACACGGCGCTAAGGAGACTACATCCACACTGAATACAGTGGATGTGCATCACCGACTGCCAGGTCTTATAAACTGCCAAGTTCACACACTGTATGTAGAATCACACAGCTCATTTTACAGATGGGGGTTTAACACTCCGCATCATGATGACAGAATTTTAATGGCTGCACACATGTGCGCACATATACACAAAAATCATTGCCTCTTTGGGTTGTTGGTTCACAGGGCAAGACCCCCATGTGTTACTCAGTG